>JAHPZR010025894.1:0-20000 GCA_019787425.1 Platygyra sinensis
TTTTCGGATATGATTCGCATTTAAGTGTCATTGTCAGAGAAAACAGGGCAGAACCAAAAGATCGAGGTCGGCCGTTTACCTTCATCTTTTCACAGTATAAAAGCTATCCGAAAAGATTAACAACCATGGTATTTGCCGAGGTAGACGTTCGTTTTTCTTCGAGATATCACCTCATCATGATTTTGGCCTCTCAAGCGGTCTAAAATGGCCGAAATTTCGGCCAACTTTAGGTGAGCCTAAAAGATACTTCGTACATATTCCAGAAACTCTTATTCTCGTGCGATAATATTTGGCCCCTTATTAGTTGACTGAGATATATTTGAAGTTTTTCACTTTAATTCTACGGTTTTCACGAGTTGCCAAATATCATCGCCGAATCGTTAAGGAGCGTGACCTAACTTTTAGCCAATTTCAGCGAGTCGTTTTTCAAAAGTGCGGCAGTTTATTTCCACAAAAAGACGATTTTCTGATAGTCTTTTACACTGATATCAATATTCCGTTTCGATAAAATTGGTATCTACAAGCAAATCGGAGTAATTGGTCTCGCAAAGTCCAAAAAAAAAATCATCGTTCAGACATATTCCCGCCAAATGTTTAGCGAAGAATATCACCTTATTCCGACTTTCTGCGTTTGTTATCCATGATTTGCTGAAAGATCTGCACATAATAGTTAGCTGGACTGCAAAATAGAATATTTAAGCTGTGACATCGGGATTAACTTACTCAAACATTTCAAACTCGCCAAATTCTTGCCATTATCAAGACTAAGTTTTCCCGCGAAAATTCTATTTTTAACGTCACGCTGCAAAAACAAACTGGATCCTCAGTTTGCTGCCTTTTTTGTTTTTTTTTTTTTTATGTAGAACAAACTGCAACTTAATAGTGAGCGAAGCTTCACCCGAAATTTAATTTTGGGACTACTACAAACGTCTTGTTTACATTGATTTTCTCGTTTTCGGAAGGCGTGACGCGTTACAGAGTAAAAGGTTAGACGACTGGGCCGCAATTTCGATGTCACTTGAAGGTTTCTTCATGGTTTTGAAAACATAGACTGTTTTTTCGGCTCTGAAAAGTAGCCTAGCAGTGCGGGTGGTGAGTCAGTTTTTCCTCAATTATTAGCGTGCACACGAGATAGTGGAGGACAGACGTCAGAGGTGGTGTCTAATTTGCATGGTGTAGGTGGATGTTAACAATGAGAAAACATAGGTTACGACGAAACTTCCCTGCTATATCCGGCCAACGAAATGATCATAAAGGACAGACCACTTATATAAACATCTCCATACGTGTAATCTTTGCTGGGTCACGATCTTTCTCAGGCCCAGATCCATACCGGTTTCCACCGTCTTAGGAAAATCGGTCAGAATTTTCATAATAACAAAAAATTAATATGCATACATTTGTAATAAAAGTCAACTGCAAGTTGAATCTCGAAATACTTTTGACATTTATTTTTTTATTTATTCTTTTTTTGAAAGAGACAAGGGTCATGGATGCAGTCGAACCGCTCTTTAATTCCCTTGGATTTACCCTTATGTTTTCACTCATCTACTTGTCAAAAGCAGAGTACAAGAGGAAACTCCCAGGCGACCAACAAAGAGTGAGATCCATCAAGCAATCGAGACTCTCTCACGCTACAGTTTGTTTGCCGTTGAGGGAGCCGAGATTCGAGGGCAAACAAGCCAGTTGTCACCCACGATTGAACTGGGAACTAGTCTCCTGACGGCGGTCATGCCATCACATCATCGCCGCAGGCGTCTGGACCAAAATTAGATGGCCCCGGCCTATTTGTGCAATTCTGCTTCTCGGTTAGGATTTTTTTGCCTTGCTGCACATTCATTACAACATAGATATTGACTTTGACGTAATAATTAGAAGATTTGCAAGGCTTCATCCAAGGAGAATGGAACATGCAAATACATTGACTGACTGACTCAAAAAGCCAGAAAAGGGCACTTTAGGTGGTTAAAATTGAAAAAACCTTTCCCTGGGGAGCATGCCCCAGGACCCCACTAGAAGCTTGCTCCTTTGGCGCTCGTTTTTTGGTAAATCGGTCAACATTTTTACTAGATCCGCGCCTGTTTCTTTCGTTCACTGTTGTCGTTTGTATCGTCGAAGGTTTGTACACCGTATGGTTTTTTGTTTCATTTCCTTCCTTTATTAGCCCGCGCACGCAATTGACCTGCGACTCTTGCTATGAAGCT
Source organism: Platygyra sinensis (assembly GCA_019787425.1). Taxonomy (NCBI): domain Eukaryota; kingdom Metazoa; phylum Cnidaria; class Anthozoa; order Scleractinia; family Merulinidae; genus Platygyra; species Platygyra sinensis. The sequence continues at coordinate 2,205 of JAHPZR010025894.1, forward strand.
TGAGATAGTGTTTTGCTCATTTAAAGGCTTTTAAGGTGTCTCGAGAACTCAGACCCGGAAATCTCTTCTGCATTTAGCAGAATTAATCGAGGCACTGAGGATCCACGTTAAAAAAAAATGTCCGAAACGTCACGCAAGGCACCTCGCGCCATTGTAACTTAACTTGGCTCAAATGGCTACTAAGCATAAAATAAATTTGATAAATTTGATTCATACTGATAAAGCAGCCAAACAATCATTCGAACGGTGGGTATTATCCCGGGGAGTACTCCCTTATAAGGGCTTAATGGGGACGTGCGGCCAGCCAGGGTATGTTTTTAGGGATTTTTGTCTTAAACAGGGTATCGAATTGTCATTTTTTGTCTTAATCAGGGTATCAATTTATCAATTTTTGTCTTAAATGGGATATCTTTTCTTGGACGATAAACAGCAAAATTTTTACAAGCTCTTGTAAATTAATATTGACTTCCGTTAACTTTGGCATTGATACAAGGAACATTAAATTTCCATTGATTACACAACAAGAAAGCCACACACAGGGGCGGATCCAGGAATTTCTGAAAGGGGGGTTTGTACACTATCAATGAATGTCACCTGTTCATGTCGCTTGTTATACCTGAACCTGATACGACCTTTGCGAAATGTACATTATCTTTTCATAACTTGACAAGCAGTCGAATGGTAAAAGTGAAATAACTTCGTAAAAACAATTTTATTCTATTACTATTTTACGAAGAATCAGGCAAAATAACAAAAAAAAAATTCTCAAAGGGGGGGTTGCAACCCCCAAAACCCCTCCCCTGGATCCGCCTCTGACACAATTTGTAACCGCAACTTTTAATCTATATCTTGAACAGGGTATCAAATATCGGAATTCTGTCTTAAACAGGGTAAGAAAATCAGCGATACTTGTCTTAAACAGGGTCATGGTATGAGGGGCCGGCCGCACCTCTCCACCCAGGGATATATCGAGTACCCCCCGGGGTATTATTTCCGTGATCTGAGCAGAGGAATCTATCACCTTTAGCCAACGGAACAGGCGTAATATTTTTGGCGTATTTTCGCCTCTGTTCGCCTAAATACGCAAAAAAATTACGCCTGTGCTGCAGGCTTATCACCTCGGGATGTTTTTCTCCCTCTCTCTGGAAATTCTGCCTATGACATTGTATCGACGAACAGTAAACATGACTCCTAAAAACAATCCTTGGTAAGCACGCTCTAAAAAATGTTGTCATAATTTTAGCGTCCTGAGTTTTCCTGACATGCAGAAAGTGAGTTTTTCGAGTGTGAGCTTTTGATACATCCAGAGGGTCTCAATTTTACGGGTCTGAGGTCTGGGTAGCTACATGTAAATGTCAAAAATAAAAACCACCCTATTTAAACCTTAACTCCTTTTTTCTTTTAATTATCGTGCGCCGGCGAATGATGACCTAACAGCTGATCAACTATCCCGGATAATGCTCTACTGCGCAAGCTTCGAGTCTTGCATCCGACAAAATTTTGGATTTTTCCCCCATTGACAAGAATAGTATGCTGTCTCGCTAACCCTCGCCAGCAACTAATTGGGGACACTTAACTACTAGTGAATTAATAGTCAAGAAGAAATATATTAATCTGATCCAAAATACTAATTTTTAGTAACAACCGTTAAAATGCGCTGTATTTTAAAACTAGTTCCTAAAAAATATCTTAACATATCAGTATCCCATAAATCCATGCTAGCTATAGCTTCCTTAAAACCGAAGGTTGAAGTCTAATCCCCTCCCAAACCACTATTTTCAATCCGTAAGTAAAATCCTCAATTCCATAATCCACTGTAAGGAAAAAGATCGCGACTGGTACATTTACCTATAATGCTTTGCGCACGAAAACTCTAAAAGAGCGTATAAAAACGCAAAGAAAGATTGTAGCTCATTAAAACTCGACAAGAGCAGTGCTGTTAGTATAGGAACGACTGCCGTTAAACCATATCTTTCTATATGTCCAGTGGGCTTAGTTTGGTTCGCAAGGTATTGTGGTAAAATGTACAGCCGCCATCTTTTTTCTTACGGTGGATTACCGCTCTTTAGGGTGCTTATACAATTATCTTCCATCATCCCAACTAGATCTAATTTTCGAATTTTAGCTTTAAACTTATTTAAAAATTCCGAATTCCTGACTTTCTTATCTAACTTTGACGCACTGCTAGGCGATTTTTCTAATCCGAAAGAACAGTTTATGTTTTCAAAACCATGGAGAAACCTTCAAGTGAGATCGAAATTGCGGCCCAGTCGTCTAACCTTTTAATCTGTAACGCGTCACGCCTTCCGAAAACGAGAAAATCGACGTAAACAAGACATTTGCAGTAGTCCCAAAATTAAATTTCGGGTGAAGCGTCGCTCACTGTTGACTTGCAGTTTGCTCTACATAAAAACAAAAAAAGGCAGCGAAATGAGGATGCAGTTTGTTTTTGCAGCGTGACGTTAAAAATAGAACTTTCGCGGGAAAATTTAGTCTTGATAATGGCAAGAATTTGGCGAGTTTGAAATGTTTGAATAAGTTAATCCCGATGTCACAGCTTAAATATTCTATTTTGCAGTCCAGCTGACTATTTTGTGCAGATCTTTCAGCAAATCATGGATAACAAGCGCAGAAAGTCGGAATAAGGTGATATTCTTCGCTAAACATTTGGCGGGAAATATGTCTGACCAATGATTTTTTTTGGACTTTGCGAGACCAATTACTCCGATTTGCTTGTAGATACCAATTTTAACTAAACTGGATATTGATATTAGTGTAAAAGACTATCAGAAAATCGTCTTGTTGTTGAAACAAACTGCCGCACTTTTGAAAAACGACTCGCTGAAAATGGCTAAAATCAGGAGCCATAATCAGGGACGGAGACCGTAAGTCTTGGGATGCGCGTGGACCCATGATATGGGACAATTTTTCTATTTTTAGAACAAATTGCGCCATCCTGACGTCATATATCCACGCTGCTCCACGCGCGTGTCCTGGGCTCTCGCGTGAATGTTGTCACGTTGCGTGATCAAATGGTGAGAGTTGCGAGATTCTCTTGCCGATTTTTCACAGAGATGGCAGGGAATAAGGCAGAGAAGAAGAACCAGGGCTCTTCTATGCACTTTTATGCTCTGATTTAATGGAAAGGTGTGTTTTTCAGGGTCGAGAATTTCTTTAATTTCGCGCTGTGAATGAATAAAATCCGCTCGCCGGCTAGTTATTCCCGTAAACTTTTGTGTTTGTTCTGTAGAGAAAAGTTCTGTAAGAAACTGTTTACTCCGGTATCGAGTTAATTTGTGAGTTTGCCAAACAATGCTCAATCATAACCAAAACCTGTTTTTGATAGTTTCTTATTGTTTCTGCTCGTTTGGCGAGTTTGCAAAAGCTTTGGAAAGGCAAGTCTGACGCGTACGAGTAGATCATTTGCATAGTGCAGTGCGTGCACTTTCAAGTCCGAGTCGGTGTTTTCAGATTGTGAACAAATCGTGAAAAAGATTTGTTTCGTTGTCTTTTGTGCTGAGATTCTACAACAGTTTTCACCAACGTTCACCAAAAGGCTACTAACATCATGTGTGTTTCTTTCACATAGTGAAACTTTACACTGCGAAAATAAAATAGACCTTGAAGGAGTTCTGACTCAATCGATATCTTTATTCGAGTTGATTAATAAAAGCGTCATCGTAACTTTTCTGATTATTTCTGCTGTATTCACATATTTTCAACCAAGCTTTTAATATGTTCTCAAACATTAATCAACCTTAAACATATTCAAATACTAGAGATATTATATGAGTTCGATGTACGTTTTCACACCAAAGTGCGAAGTCCAATTTGTCATGTTTTACTAGCTGTGCAAAACACGCATCTGCGAGCGCTCTTACATCGACAACAGACAATTTATTGGATTTTTACACAAACAAAACTAAGCAGCATATACGTCACTTATTGGCCTAAACGCTGCTATATCCAAGCATATACAACTAGTTTTTTTCTGTGTTATGGAAAAGCTGTTAATCTTCTTCATATGTGAAAATTAGATTGGAGTAATGTGAAGTTCTTGTAAAAGCAGTAGCGGAACTCAACTTGATCAGCGATGCAAAGCTGGACATACCTAAATTCGGCACTGTCCTCACTCAAACTTGAACAACCTACGGCGAAAATACTCAAGCAAAATTCCACCAACCTTAAAGGCGTTGAATTGTGGGCCAAAAGAATAAACGGTTACGGGAATTTCGGACGCCATTTCCCCTGCGCGACATCCACGAAAATCTCGCAGCAATGTACGCGCGTGTGCCGCTGGCGATGGCGCAATTTGTTCTAAAAATAGAAAAATTGTCCCATATCATGGCGCCAACCCCAATACTAGAAATTGCGCGCGCTTACGGTCTCCGTCCCTGATTATGGCTCCTGCTAAAATTTAGGTCACGCTCCTTAACGACTCGGCGATGATATTTGGCACCTCGTGAAAACCGTAGAATTAAAGTGAAAAAAATCAAATATATCTCAGTCAACTAATAAGGGGCCAAATATTATCGCACGAAAATAAGAGTTTCTGGAATGTGTACGAAGTATCTTTTAGGCTCACCTAAAGTTGGCCGAAATTTCGGCCACTTTAGACCGCTTGAGAGGCCAAAATCATGATGAGGTAATATCTCGAAAAAAAACGAACGCCTACCTCGGCAAATATCATGGTTGCTAATCTTTTCGGATAGCTTTTATACTGTGAAAAGATGAAGGTAAACGGCCGACCTCGATCTTTTGGTTCTGCCCGGTTTTCTCTGACAATGACTATGGCAAGCCAAGCATGACAAAAGTGGGTTGAGTTGAAAATCACCTATCGAGTCTCAGTGATCGATGTGTGAGAATGAGAAATCACTGTGCGAGATTGGAAAATCACTACGTGAGATTAGAAAATCACTGTATGAGAAATTAAAATTGCTATACGAGAATAAAAAAATGTCATGCGAGATCATAAGTACCAATCGAGAATGAAAAACTGCCATGCGAGATTGAAATTACTGTGAGAATGAAAAATCGTTGTGTGAGAAAAAGAAATCACCATTCGAGATTATCGATTGGTTTTTTTCTGAGCCGGTGATGTATAACCAGTCAGCGGAGAGTATTTTGGCGGTCAGTATAAAACATGGACTGCGGGCTACAGACTACGGACTACGAACTACGGACTGGGTATAAGACACGGACTCAGGTATAAAACGCGGACCGAGCATTGCGGACTCGGTATAAAACACGAAGAAAGCTTCTACGTTCCGTACGAACGTTTCAGTCATAAATAGAAACTATCTGTATAAATTATAGAAGACTCATTTCCTGAAAGTTCTCGCTCATACAGGTTTAACCATACTCAAGAGAAAATGATGGGATTTTCTCTTGCCACAGTCGATTGCCGAAAAAGAAATAGAAGACACTGAAAGTCACAAAATTGACGAGCTGTATGAATTTTCGAATGATTCAAACCATGATTAAATGTTTTGAAAGATCAACAGTCGAGAGAATTGAGGAGAATTCGAACGACACGTCCCGCTGTTCATTTGTACGATCATGTATTAAATAAATACACATAAATATGGCCACGGCGAAATGAGGAACAAAAAGTTGATAAATAGAAGAAACGACATTACACAAGGATGGCAGTTCTACACGCTTAATATCGCCTTGGAAAAGGCAGGGACAAAAAAAAGAAAAAAAAGTTCTTACAACACGGGGTATTTGTATTTGGTCACTCACCCAAGTACTATCCCCGCCGAACAGGGCTTAACTTTGTTGAGCAGACGAAACATGTTGCTGTCCTTGTGGTATAGTGACTCACCCAAGATGGCCGGCATTGGAGGTGAGGGCTGCGATATATAGTTTCATATATTAATTCTTCTTTTCTTGCAAAGTTTCGATTTCCGGTAAGACAGTACATGAGGAGATGTAACGCTGTTGAAAACATTCACATTCACAAAGTTATCGGTCCGTGAGACCGAATTATCTTCGTCCGAGAGACCGAGGCAATTATTTCGAAAGTGCCGCATGTCCGATCACCAAAGCATATTCCTCTAACTTTTTGTTCTCTACTTTCCCAGCCATGCAGTATCAGATATTTTTTTTCTCTTTTTGATACCTTTTCTCATCTTAGAAATTTAAAAAAAATGCTTCCACCGTGGAGTCACTATACCACAAGGACAGCAACATGTTTCGTCTGCTCAACAAAGTTAAGCCCCGTTCGGCGGGGATAGTACTTGGGTGGGTGACCAAATACGAATACCCCGTGTTGTAAGAAATTTATTTTTCTTTTTTTCCCCTTCCTTTTCCAAGGCGATATTAAGCGTGCAGAGCTGCTATCCTTGTGTAATGTCGTTTCTTCTATTTGTCAACTTTTTGTTCCTCATTTCGCCGTGGCCGTATGTATGTGTATTTATTTAATACATGATCGAACAAATGAACAGCGGGACGTGTCGTTCGAATTCTCCTCAATTCTCTCGACTGTTGATCTTTCAAAACATTTAATCATGGCTTCAATCATTCGAAAATTCATACAGCTCGTCAATTTTGTGACTTTCAGTGTCTTCTATTTCTTTTTCGGCAATCGAGTATGGCAAGAGAAAATCCTATCATTTTCTCTTGAGTATGGTTAAACCTGTATGAGCGGGAACTTTCGGGAAATGAGACTTCTATAATTTATACAGATAGCTTCTATTTATGAAAACGTTCGTGCGAGAATTTATTCAATGTAGAAGCTTTCTTCGTGTTTTATACCGAGTCCGTAATGCTCGGTCCGCGTTTTATACCCAGTCCGTGTTTTATACCCAGTCCCTAATTAATGCTTAGTCCGCGTTTTATACCTAAGTCCGTGTTTTATACCCAGTCCGTAGTCCGTAGTCCGTAGTCCGTAGTCCGCAGTCCATGTTTTATACTGACCGCCAAAATACTCTCCGCTGACTGGTTATGCATCACCGGCTCAGAAAAAAACCAATCGATAATCTCGAATGGTGATTTCTTTTTCTCACACAACGATTTTTCATTCTCAACAGTTAATTTCAATCTCGCATGGCAGTTTTTCATTCTCGATTGGTACTTATGATCTCGCATGACATTTTTTTATTCTCGTATAGCAATTTTAATTTCTCATACAGTGATTTTCTAATCTCACGTAGTGATTTTCCAATCTCGCACAGTGATTTCTCATTCTCACACATCGATCACTGAGACTCGATAGGTGATTTTCAACTCAACCCACTTTTGTCATGCTTGGCTTGTCATAATGACACTTAAGTTATGTTACTTTTGTCAAACAAAAAAAAAATACTGTATGTAGCCCGCTTAGGTTTGTTTATGCAGATTAGAACCCTCTGCCAGTCCAATAATAGATACTAGAGATCATAATTCACAATTTATTGTTACTGGTCTTTACATGTTCTGTTAAGTTAGTCAAATAAACACGGGAATGGGGATGAAGTGCTCCTCTCGTCACACTCTTGCCCCCATAGACTCGATTTTCAGAGGCCAACTCCCTCCAATTTTTACCCCCTGGAGTTAGGTTAGTGGAGGCCCACTCCCTCCAGTCAGAGAGGAGGCCCACTCCCTCCTCTCTACCCAGGAATGTTTACAGTGGCCCTGAGTGAAGGCCTACTCCCTCCTCTCCATCCACTGTCTACATTTCCTTGGGCTGTAGGTTTTGTTTTCGTGACACTCCAGGGCTTCATGGGGCTAAAATATTAACTGAGCACTCTGTCACCACACTTCCCCATTTTCAGCCACATAAAGTTGTTGTTGTCCTTATTTTAAGAGAAGCAAGGAGAGGTTGATTAACTAACTACTTTTCGCATTGAGTGTAATCGTGTGAGCGGCTTATTACGTAATAGAGAGGCTTTCAATTGAGTGTCGAACGTATTAGACAATTACGATAGATGTAGGTTGGTTTTACTGCAGTTTGAGGTGCGCTGAGTAGTCTTATTGGTAAGAAATTGGTTTCGGTTTTGGTTTATGACACTTAATTAAAAACCGCTCTATCGTGTAAGAGGAGAAAGTCAATCGGCCAGCTAAACACCTAGCAAATGTTGTAGATATGAACTCCCCACAAATTCGCCTCGAATGAACTTAGTACTATTATTACTATCAATCTAAGAGAGACTCCCGAAATGCCCTAAAACGCAGTTACTTATGCGACTAAACTGCTTTTCACATGGCTGTTGACAATTGGTAAGTTTATCATGTAGCCCAGAGGAGAAAAAGATAATTCCATGATCTTACATTGCAAACAGTGAACACTTAAAGTATTCTCCAAAGTTAAATGTCCTTGGCCCTGGATTAAAACCAGCTACAGCTATTCGAGGAGTACATGTAGGTCTATAGTGAAACAACATTACTCTATGCTCGATAGCTTTCACATCAGTTTTTAAAAGGTGTCGAGTTACAAGGTATGACTTGAAAATATCCACAAGGATAAGCTGTAAGGATTGTCTCGCCTGGTGGGGCATCCACGGCCTTAACACATGGCGTCGTGTTCGCGGGGCGTTTTGGCGATGTGGGCGTCCTTCTTAATTGGTTTGCACGTGTTGGCATTGAACCTTGCCTTCACCTGCTCTCCACAAAAAAAAAAAAAAAAATCCGGAGCTTTATCGTTGTAATCATCGTTAATCGAGGGAAATGGTTAGGAAACTTGGCAAAGTTCTTTGTTTAATGTTTTGTTTGATATTTTAATGGTTGACCCTGCACTAAACCGGACAAAATACAAAAAGTGTTTACGTGTGCTCATACAACCAATACAAGCATTGCGATTATGTAATTCATGCATAGTCCATGCGCAAAAAAAGATGCGCAGGGTCAAGGACCTTCCAACTTAAATCTTAGACCAATTGTTTGCTATTGTGATGTTTAACGGCCTTGCTAACCATTTCCCTTCATTAACTAGTGTAGCCAGGGCTTTGGAAGTGCTGCGGAAATTGGGATGTTGTTTGCAAATTGAAGTGGGTATTGTATAGAGCTTGTGTAGAAATGTTTGTCATCAAGTTGTTTTGTTTGGTCAGAGAGAAGCTAATCAGGGCAGAATACCGTGCTTATCCTTTTGTTGGAAGGAACTAGTGTTCCCAATGTTCCAAGACGGAATGCATGAACTAGTTTTCTATATTCCACGGATACTTTAACAACAAAGGTTTATACAGGGTTTATCGCAAACTGACACACGGAAAGGACACACCACTGCTGTATAATCAACTGAATCTACTTTATTGCTTGAATCAAGATTGCTATATACACAATGGTAGCTAACTTATACATGTTACAAAATAGAGAGGGTAATAAGAGTTTCCTTTGGCATAAACAACTTAATTATGACATAACCGCAATTTTACAGATATGGGTGAACACTTACGTAAATCCTGCCGAAGTAGGAACTAATCAGAGCAGAATCCCGTGCTTATCTTGTTGCTGGAAGGAACTAGTGTGAATACGTGTTCCTACAAGTTTTAAGACCGAAAGCACGGACTAGATTTCTATATTCCACGCGACACGTACGAATATTTCCAAGGTTTATATACATAGATCATATTTCCGGCTGTAATTAATTTTTTGTCACGCCTGAAGAATTTTTGCTTGTGGCCAGATTGACTGGACGCTGCTTCGCTTTGCTTCGCTAAACATTAACTTCTCGCAGTGCATTGTGGTTCGCTGAAAGCGAGGCTCTTCCACAGCGCAGAGCATTGTGGTCCGCTGAGAGCGAGGCTGAAATCCACAGCCAAATCTCAAATTTTCCTACCTTTCTTTTATATATAGATTATGAACTGCTGCTACGCTCGCTACGCTCGATCCTCAGCAACTATGGCGTAATATAAAATCTGACTGTTTCAGTCAATTGTCAGTCAGTCAGTCAATTCATTATACCTAATTGGCTTACTATATTTAAATCAAATTAGTAGGTTTGTTATCAATCGTGATTATATTTTTTTTCAAGCCAAAATTAACAAAAAAGGCCATCTTTTTTTTGGAAATTCGAGTAGCGTTCAGGATAATTCAATAATTTCAGTAATACTCTAAAATGGCTTATATAACTTATCTACTTCGTTTTGTTGGCGTTAACCTTCGTATTAAGAAAGAGTCACATTAGAGAGTTTTAGCAAACCACGACGGCGACGGCGACGATAGCGTCACCAGACAAAAGGTTTAATAAGCAAAACAATAGCTGTGCACGTGCATTTTGAAACTCTATACATTTCTTTGCCGTCCTCTGCGAAAAAAACAACGTGAAATGACCAAGTTCCACGTATTTTGGAAAACGCGAACCGCAATGGTTAATTTTTCGTATCTTCTTTTGGAACTGAAAGCTGTTGGTGCATGTTTAGCCTGAGCAAGTTTTTAGACTTACAGGCGTATCTGTACAGATTAACAAAGTTGCGACATTCGAAGGTAAAATATAGATTCATTTTTCACAAGGCGTCGTCCCCGCCGTCGCCGTTGTCATTGCTAAAACTCCCTAATATGTAATAGAAAGCGCGATCATTTTCAAGACAAAACTGCTCTGCATTAAACTCTCTTGTACATAGAGAACAAAGCACAGAAACTAAAACCACCTAAATGAACATAAACGAGCTCAGAAACCTCACCAGAAACAATGAAACAACCTTTGGACTTGGGGGAGAGGGGGTGGGACGATGACCTTCCCGTCCCGACAAAAAAACACGCTGTGCTCGAATTAGTGAGTGTTGAAGTCGGGAGGCAAACACAGTTGAATTGCGTGAAACACATCTAATGAAACTGCTAATAATATTAGTATTCTAAAAATAGTACATTCAATTAGCTTGCATAATCCGGCAATGACCTCCCATCTAGTCTAGAGTCTCAATCTAGTAAAATCTATAACCTATTAAAACAAAAAGTTCTAAAAAAAGACTAACTAGGAAAACGGAAAACTGGACGGAAAAGTTACAAAATTGAAATCAAAATTCTCTCAAATCCTGGGTTAGTTAAATCAAGCTTTGAACAACCCGGCCCTAGATATTTGAGACTGTGGTGATTGGATTATGTACCAGTATTGGTGCAATATTGGATTATTGCAAGGATTATATGGAGAGACTGTTGCTAAGTTTAAATTTACATCACTAGAGTGAAATTACGTCTCCTCAAGTCACCTAAAAACGCCTTAAGTCGCCTTACACGGCCTCAAATCGCCTTAAGTCGCCTGCAGTCGCAATGTTTTTTTTTTCTGCCAATTTCGCTTAAGTTGCCTAAAGTCGCAAATTAAATCGCTAAAAGTCGCCTTAAATTACGGCTACTAATTAAGGTCCCAGAGTATGTCTACTATCATAGGACCTCATTTCCGCTCTGAAAATAACCTACGATCAGGCGGGTGGTTTTTTTTTGGCAAGTGAGCGGTTGATAACATAATACTTTTTAAGGATTAAACCACTGCAAAAACCGTGTACGATTAAAACTTGCTCTACGTTAGATCAAAATAGATCGTGACCAGACCAAAAAACTTTCAAAATAGAAAATATACTGCAAAGGTTGGTCAAGACAACGTGAACATAGGCGTTGTTACAATATTTCGGCTGGCCAACACCAGCCTTTTTCAGGTTTATTGAATGGGTAAATGCTTGTTACAAGATCTTTATATTCACCGGAAATGACATAAAAAGGCTACGTGATGTGTAACATTAATAAAAAAGGAAATGCATAAAAGATAATAATACAAGATAACAAGGTAAAATAAAGACCGTTTTAATGAACATAGGCGATCAATTATAAACCCCTTTTGTAGTTATACCCCTACTGCGGTCTCACGACACTTCCTGACTAGTGGTCACGGGGAGGATCACATGATCCTTATACCGCTCGAACAACTGCACACCAGTCGTGACTCCATCAGAGAGGCTCGTGAGGCATTCCTCATACACAGAGGAAGAACACTGGAGCTTGCAGGCCTTAACAGAAGAGATGAAATGTAATTTAATTTAGCTACCTTTTAATTTTCTATTGTTTTATTAATGTTACACATCACGTAGCCTTTTTATGTCATTTCCGGTGAATGCAAAGATCTTGTAACAAGCATTTATCCATTCAATAAACCTGAAGAAGGCTGGTGTTGGCCAGCCGAAATATTGTAACAACGCCTATGTTCACGTTGTCTTGACCAACCTTTGCAGTATATTTTCTAACATAATACTGTCTAAACATCTCATCAAAAAACGTTTTATTTCTGTTGACTAATTCCGTTCATTGAAGAATGTAAACTACTTTTATGGGTCAAGTGAGCATGAAGGGGTTGTTCCTCTAATATGTGATTATTGCAGTTTGATAGTGTAGTAAATTACAGTGTCGATTGATGAGTGGTGTCTGTGACCAGGGCTATTTTCTACACTTGAGGTTATTATCATCAAGTACATGCCTCAAAGAGAGTCATTTTCCCTTTGTCGATATTGGCGTTTATCCAAGGACCATCCAATTAGTTTCTAGTGCCGAGTATTGATGATCACTTCCGTTCTGAAAATAAATTTACTGTTGTTGAATATTTCCTCTTATGTTTCATAACGTCCGAAATGACAGGAATAAAGTCATACTTTTTTGTGAATAAAGCAATTCAGCAGATCAGGAATCTAAATTTTTAAACGAAACCCACTTGGTAATTACATGATGGTTGTCGATCTGACCCGATCTAGCCTGCGTAGCTGGCGGGATTTCTCGCGCGAGTGCATTTGCTTTGTTTGCGAAGCTGAGAACGCGAGTGGCGAAGCCGTGAGAGGATTGGTGAAGAGGGAATTTCACTCGCGGCTTCGCCGCTCGCGAATTCTTCGCGGGCTTCGCCCGCGACGGAATATGACAGCCCGCTCGCTCACGCATCCCGCCAGCTACGCAGGCTAACCCGATCAGCCACCAGCCGTCGAGCGTTGAGCAAGGAAGCAAACTCACAGTATATTATGAGTTAATCTTTCTCTTGGAGACTTCCTCCTTTCGATAGTATTATCTATCAACAGGAAAATCGCTGTAAATACGCAACGTAATTCGAGCACCAAAATCAAGATCGCTCTATGCAAAAGCGAGGATACAATTAGCAGTCTTTTTCTTCTCTCTCAATTAAAAAAGACGGCGAAAGACAGTAAAAACGAGTTTTAATAACCAGAATTTAATCAGCTGAACTTTAATTGTTTTCTCTGTGGTTGAAGTAGTCTCTTCAGTAAAGGGTCATTCAAGGGAATTACTGCTAGGTATTTTTGTAGGTATAAATCTATTTTGTTTGGTAGAGTGTAACTTACCGTCTAGGTTTAATTTTAGACGTAAAAATGATTGTCGTTTTTGCCCTGTTGATACAACCGGTGACTCGACTGTTACATTGTGTCGATGGATAGCTGTTCAGCGAGGATTAAGTAAAGCGTGCAGCGCCGAGCCCTACGTCAGTCCAGAAAGGTGATAGCACAAGATTTTGGTTTTGAGCACGAGTCCTCAGTTAGAGGAGTAAAGGTAGGCACACACGAGGGGGCTAGTCGCGGGGACAAGTTCCATCGTGTGAACTGGCTATTTTTGCTTCAAAATCTAGTCGCAGGGATTAGTCTTCGCGAGTTGTCCCATGAATTGAAACCAGTCTGAATTTTTGGGACTTGTCCCTGCGACTTGTTCCTCAAAACGCTTCGTGAACTGTTCGTGGGGTTAAGTCCCTGTGACCAGTCCCTTCGTGTAAACTCTTCAGGGGACTAGTTGGAGGGACAAGTCGCAGGGAGATTAACTTACGAGTAGCCGTCCTGTCAGTAAAAATCCCAAGGGTTCTTGAAGAGAAAAATTCCATCAAATCTAATTTTGTTCGAAATGCTTGGAATAAAACAACTGATTTCATTGGGCCCAAATACGGTTTGAACTTAAAGGAAAGAATGTTGGGGTGAGTAACTGGTTAACTGACCGAGTGACTTATTTCCGTTTTAAAACTTCCAGGCCACAATTTTATTGATTACATTTACCGCAATCCTCACAAGTCAATACTATATAGTCTACAAACTTACACAAAATTTGGCTTGAACTACGACAGTTTTATTCTCGTGTTAAAGGTGCCGCTCCTGTAAAGTGCCTCTCGGGGGAATTAACTCGGTGAGGTACTCTGTCGTAAGACAGCAAAAACAAGTTCAATTGCAAGATATCTTTTATATTTTTATTATAGACTTTTTCCTTCTCTGAAGTACTCTTCTCAGAAAGTTCATCTCTCTTATTCACATACTGTATGCCACCTTTTCAAACTTCTCTTCTCACAATTGGTTGTATGTATTTTCGAACGCTTAATTAGATGCAAATACAATGAATATCTTTCTTTTCTTTACTACTGAAAGTTCAAAACAATGCTAGCACATGTTCATCACGCTATTTGTGACTAACCATAATTTTCACTTATGTTAAACTGTACCTAAAATGATTCAATACAGCTTTCACGTAACTTACTATTAGAGTTCTTCAAGTAACACGTTTACTGAAAGTTGGAAATTGAACTGAAGCCGATATTTTTAAGTATAGGTTTCAGAACCGAGCCAAGATGTCTCAAAATAGGCGAGGTAAAATTCGTTAATCTATTATCAGTAATTGCAGGTCAAGTAGAGAATCACACAACTGATAAACAGTTTTTAAATCTTCAACCATTCTGGTCGTACTTTACCGTTTTAAAAGGGGAACGAAAGCAATTCAAAATCTTTCAAAAGCTAGTACTCTATGATAACAATTCACAAAACCTGGTTTCGACAACAAGCTTATTCCCACGCTGATTACTTTCGTACTTGTATATATTTGACTGCAACTGTAATCCTACAAAAAAGGGAGACTATCTTTAACTAAATTTCAGTGTAAAACTAGTGCTTATCAAATCTCAAAAGAAACCTTGAATTGATAGTATCAAACACTAATTCCGAGTAAATGGCTTTCAATTAAAAAAGAAAAAAACTTTTATCCTGGTTGTTGTTGTCTTGGCTTTTTGTTAAGCCTTTACTTGGCCAGCCTTGGCAGCCCAGAATGAGCTTTTGCATGCTCGTACAGCTTATCTTGATGAAATCATTGTCATGGCTTGTTATCTCTATTCGGTGATCCACAAAGTGTTTTTCTGGCAACTGGACAACCTTTGCTCTGCGTGCAAACAAAGTCGAATTAGTGACACTGGTCGGGTGCATCAGCAAATAACAAATTCAATACTGTTTAAAAGTGCAAACTACTAGCACTGATGGTTACCAGCTTCTGAAATTGACTATCCTGATAAAAAGTATGGTTGATGTCTGTCGAGGAAAAGGTTGGTGTAGTTCATCGTGGTGGATGCAATAATAAATTGCATTTTCGTTCGTGTCACATTGTAGTCATGTGGGATGTACTGCCAGTCTTCAGGCGATGAGTTTGACTGATTACGCGGCATCATATATATTATGAAAATCGCTTGTGATTGACACAAAAGGAAAAGGTGCAACAGCGGACCGCCGAGGGAACAGCCACTCGCGTTAACAATGGAAGAATCGAAATGGATCAATCAGAGTCGACCATTGTGATAATAATGGTGCCGCGTAATCAGCCTCATCGCGTGAAGAAGACTACCAGTAAGCAGTCGAAACGTCGTGACCTATATTGTAAGTGACTACATCGTGAGATAACGATAATACACTTTATTATTAAAAGTAAGTTTGTTCGCTAGGAAAATTGTGGATCTTGTTTTTAGAGTTCAGATTTTGAAGTCGTTTTTGAAGTCGTGGGCATCTCTAGTGTAGAAGTCGGAACTAAGGTCACTGTTCCCACAGTGACTACTAAAACTTATTTATGGTCTCGTTATTGTGTCATCAATATCTTAAGAGCAAACCAAAACAAGAAAAACTTACTTGTAAGTAGTTTTGAAGTCACATCGGTAATGGCCACCTCCTTCAAGTAACAGAGCCATGCTGACATCACCCTTCAGCACTCCATCACGCACATACATTTTCTCAGTGGATGGTTCCCATTTAACGGTCTTCTGCATAACTAGACCATCGGAAGGAAAGTTCACACCATCAAATCGAATTTCACAGACAAAACAGTTGTCGCCGTCCTTCTTTATTCTGACAAAGAAGAAATAAAACATAGTCAGTGTTACAATGCAAAGATAAAAGGAACACTTATTTTCAGGCATAGCTGGCATTCAACTTAATAGGTGATACCAGATGAAACCAGCGGCGACTTCTTTTATTTCTTGCTTTTTGTTATAGACTGAGAAAACCTTTTTTTTGAAAATTGCTTTAAGGCGGGGGCACACATGAAAACACACCTGTTTTTGAACATTTTTTCAGGGCTAAGATTTAATTCCAAACCATTGCAAAGAATTCATTTTTGGAAAGCTTATCTTAAAGATCAAAGATAATAATAATAAAAAAATTTTTACCGCTGAACTGTATCGTACCTGATACCGGAGCTCATTAAATTTGCCACCAGCTGGGAAACAGCAACGCTTTTTCGCTGAGGCGGTTAATATACACTGCCAAGAACTCGATGGGCTATCGCAGTTTAATACGCATTTTTTTCTCGGAATAATTTTACAACTCGAGACGAACAAGTATGGGTGCGAATGTTGTGCGAATGATCTCCTTGTATGACGGTCACGAAATTCGCTAGGCCCAGATCCTTGTGACTGGTTCCCCTTTCAAAGGTCTTCATGTCTGTAGGGTTTACGGCTTTGGAAATTCATAAAAAATCGCAGTTTTAAGCAAAGGCTAAAATGTTGTCGGTATTATAATATAAAAATTGAATTAATCAGATTGTGACTAAAAAAATTGGGGTTACAGGCGCTTTAAGCTTGTGGTTCACACTTAATTAGAGAAAAAAAGGAGTAGCAAAGTTAAAATTGTTCACACAGAATAAGAAGAGGGATAAGTGATCAGAACAGGATACCAATTAAAGTGACTTGGAATGGAACTTCAGGGTATTTGGCGAATACTCGGTTGCCGTAATCGATTACTGTTGTCAAGATATCGAAAGCAAAAGGTAGAGGTCCGCCCGGGGGGGGGGGGGGGGGGTACTCCCAGAAAAATTGGCTGGGTGTGTGCGCCCCCTTCCCAAAACCCTTACCCTATTTGTGACCAAGATCTGCAATATTTCCTACTCTATTTATGAGCCGACCCTTAAATTAAAACCCTGTTTCAGAGCAGCATTATAATTAGTTCCTTAGTTCCGACCGGACCGTAAACATAAATTCGAAGGGCTTTTGTTGATTTTCTTTTCGATAATGATGAAAAAGCGACCTCTTCTTAAAAAACATGCCCATAGCAAGGCTAGAGTGCAAACACCATACCCTATTTATGACCAAAATGGCCTAAATCAGCTAAAATCGATACCTTATTTACGACTAAAACAACTGAAAAACCATATCCTTTGGGGTCCCACATACCTAATAAGTATATAGCCCATGTAAGGGGGTACGCAGCAACCCTTCTTATATTAAATGCAAAATCATGCCTTTGCAAGGGATTTAATCCTGTTGCGTAATATACACAGGCAATGCATGTTCTGTCTACTTCAATTCCGGGGTGCCTTTCCGTGCAAAACTATGAGGAAGGAAAAAACAAAACGTTAACTACGTGAGATTTCAATAACCTGTGGATCAGTGTTATTCTAATAACAGTAAAACAAAAAAGAGGAGTTAATCGATTATACTACATCGATAAGAAAGCGACCATCGGATGAATTAATAAAATATCTGCTTATCTGTTTTTATTGACTGATTAGAATTGTACACCAAGAGATGTTGTTAAACACGCTTCTTACTTGTCTTAAATGGCTTATGATCCTTTCATCCCCTGCCGTTTCTTCTTCGGAAGGCAGGGG
>JAHPZR010025894.1:25000-42500 GCA_019787425.1 Platygyra sinensis
TGACTTCACACAAGTCACACCTACAACGAAACGTCGTAGAAAAAATCAACGTGGTGGAAATATGGTCTTGCGTTCTGGTACTTCTACTGAATTAAAAGGGGTTACCAAAAAGCGTCTAAAAATTCCCAAGCATTCTTAAGTCAATCAGCATTTACCTTCCCTTTGCACCTGTTTTAAAAGCACTGGAAAACAAGGAAAAGACATGATAGCGCATGCTAACAAGGCACAAATGGAAGCCATCAGCGAAATCGCTCTAAATCTTCTTAAAGGGAACATGCTGATACCTACTCCATCATTTAAACGGTTGAAGCCACACAAGTCAAAGTTCCTCTTTCTAACACGCAAGAAACCAAGTCTTGAGTAGAAAAAGCAAGTGCTCAATCAAAAGGGAGGATTTTTACCGGCTCTCGCCTCTTTAATCGCTCCCCTTGCCATCGATTTATTGGGACAAGTTTTCAAATGAAGCACGCACAAAAGATGGTGATGATCCCTGAACATTTAATGCAAAGTAGTGAAACAGAACATCGATTGACCGCACCTGCTGAGCTCACGACTTTGACACGTTTAGATCAATACATGAAGCAAATCATGGACTCCTCTTTCCCAGAAGATCAAAAAGTCTTATTACTGGATCAACTTCTGCAAAGGTACCAAGGATTAACAAAACAAATGAAAAGTGAAGTAACCGTAAAACCATCTGTGGTATTACCCAAGTCAGAGCCAGTGCCTCCCACAGAGAGAACACCCGACGTTAATAATCTTTCCTCGACATCTGACGTCAAGTCTACAAAAAGACGTACACCGAGAAAATTACCTACGACGCCTGTAACGACTAAACAGTCAAAAATTCCTCTTAGAATTGAAACACCTTCTTCCGTTTTGCCTGAGGACTCAGCACATGCAATAATGATGGAAACGCCACCAGGTTCCAAGCGTAAAACTGGAAAACGTCGTTATAAGCCAAGAACAGCCTTGGTGACAAGACTACGAAGCAGCAAACAATGGGAACCTTACTAAACTAAAAAAACCAGTTTCTACTTCGAGGAATATATACAACAAGAAATCCCAGAGTGTGTATTCATTAATCATCATCATATACTCTACATGATGGTTTCAAACATCCTGGACGACCATTGCAACAACTGTGATGACACGGTAAAGTGGGCCTACTGGAGTTGTCTGGCCTTCTTGTTATATAATGAAATTCAAAAAAAGAACCTACTGTCCTGCAAGACAATCAAAAGTTGACGATGTGCCTAAATGATTTGCTAGTTAGTCAGGATACTGGCTCTGGCACATTCTGCTAGATATCTTGGATTTCATGGCCCCTGAGGATCAAGACTGGATCGATGAAATTACTCTTGAAGATAAGAAAAAATTTTCGAAATCATTATGCAACCTAACCAGTTCTGTCAAACCTGTTGGTACAGGTTAGATTTGATCGTTAACGCGTTTCATTGCCAAAATCAACAAAAAAGCCAGTGAACAAAGCCAGAAAGAACATTAAGTCCACGAACTATGTCTAGACAAGTTAAAACTGTGGCTTTTGTCAAGGACAACTTATGTCTTGTCATAGACTTAAAGAATTCTTTATGCAAAAGAATTTTCAAGTGCGTGAAATGGGTGATTATTCCTGGACTGATCACTTTGGCCGCCATGCCTTCTTCCAATCAGCAACACTCAACGACTTGTCACACAAGGATAAGAAGACAGTGAACTTTGCAAAACATAAAATACACAGACTCACTTATCAACCTCTTTACCGAGAGAGAGCTTATGCGCAAGATCAAGTAGATAATGTGTTACTGAGATTATACAACCAGTTCAAGATTAAAGGAAGAGCTGTGGTAGGCTACAAGGGAGGTCAAGTGGAGAAAGGACTTACTAGATAAACTGGACATTCCCAACATTATTTTAGAAACTTGGGGTTGCCCCAGATACGAACAGTTAAAGCAAACGATTGTAGAACCGTTGCCAAGTTGTGGTTTTCACTTAAATGATAACATTCATCATTGTCCGATGACTGAGTGTCACGCATTTTGGTTATGGATTCAAACCTATGTCATGTAAATATACGGACTTTTTATGTTTATTCAAACTTTCTATTTTGTATGTTTTAACTTTGTTAGCAATTCTAAAGAAGACTATGCCATGCAAGTAAACGCATTTTTGACTTTCATTAAAAATTTGTGCATGATTAAACCTGTCATGACTTGTCCATGCTTGCCGGGGTAAAGGTAATCTTGTTCTTGCCTGCCCCCTTGGATACTATCCGATTTTAAGTACAACAGGAGCCAGGTACAAAACGCAATTTCCTTCTTTGATTACAAAATGCTATGGCTGACATCATGTTCTGTAATAGTACTGTTGGGGAAGATTGCTTACGGAATTTCCCCTTTGGATCAGCTACGTATAGCGCAGGTCAGAAAGAAACAGTAACAGAAATGAAATGACTGAAATGAAATGACTGAAATGAAATAGACTTACATGGGGACTTCCATGAGATCCGAATAAGCAATTTCAATTGAAATGACTAGGGTTTGGTTACTGAGACATTATTTGCCGAGTACTTTCAATAAGTAACTCTTAATTACTTAATAGGTGATCCAAACTGGCAACCACAAAATTGAGTAATTCTCAATTACTCAGAGTATTCTCACGAGCAGCATTCGAGCATATCTCCAGAATAGCTTTTAATACTCGGTACGATTTCAAATCAGAGTAGCTCTCAATTACTCAGAGTATTCTCATGCGCCGCATTGGAGTATATCGCGGGAGTAGCTCTTAATTACTCGGAGTGATTTCAAATCAGAGTAATTCTCAGTAACTCAGAGTATACTCACGAGCAGCACTCGAGTATATATATATATATATCGCCGGAGTAGCTTTTAATTACTTCCCCAATCCAAACTGATGACCACCAATTCAGTAGCTCTCAATTCCTCGGAGTATTCTCACGAGCAGCATTCGAGTATATCGCAGGAGTACTTTTTAATTACGCAGTACGATTTCAATTCAGTAGAGTAGCCCTCTCAATTACTCAGAGTTTCTCACGAGCAGTAGTTAGTATATCGCCGGAGTAACTTTTAATTACTCGGAGTGATTTCAAATCAGAGTAATTCTCAGTAACTCAGAGTATACTCACGAGTAGCATTCGAGTAACGCCCCCCGAATTCCAAGCGTAAGACTGGAAAACGTCATTATAAGCCAAGAAAACCCTTGGTGACAAGACTACGAAGCAATAAACAATAGGAACGTTACTAAACTAGAAAAACTGGTTTCTACTTCAGGAATATATACAACAAGGAAACCCCGAGTGTGTATTCATTTATTATCGTCATATACTCCTACATCATGGTTTCAAACATCCTGAACGTCCATTGCAACAACTGTTATGACACGGTAAAGTGGGCCTTCTGGAGTTGTCTGGCCTTCTCGTTATATAATGAAATTCGAAGGAAAGAACCTACTGTCGTCCAAGATAATCAAACGCTGACAACATGCTTAAATGATTTGCTGGTTACTCAGAATGAATATCGACCAATCGCCGATTGGTCGATATTCATTATTCCCCTGAGGATCAAGACTGGATCGATGAAATTACTCTTCAGGATGAAAAAAAAATTATCGAGATCATTATGCAACCTAACCAGTTCTGTCAAACCTGTTGGTACTGGTTAGATATGATCGTTAACGGAGTTAATGAAGTTGACCAATAAAGTTCCGGTTTGACGTCATAATCATTAACAAGATGGGCAAGTTAAAACTGTATAAAGTTGCTGCGATTGCACTCTCACGTTAGTTTCAAGATGAGTTACTCAAAGTGTGGACTTTGCCTGAAAGATCTTGAAGTCATCAGACCCGCTTCAGGTATACCTTACATTCGATGTGTGGACTGGAAGTTATGTCCCTTCTTCTGCCGCGAAGATACTATACATTCTTATCAAGAGTGTCTTTTCAAGAAAAACCGTATAGTGTTACTTAATACGAACATGAAAAAATTCGTGCGGAAAAAAGTGCCGGAAGTTGTTTCTTAAAGCCCTTTTTTTCGCATCCAAGAAAACTTTTTTTAGAGTTTCGGTACAAAATTTTTGTCATTGCTTTTCATGATATAATTGGTCTACAAAACTTCTCATTGTCCTTCTACCAATCATATTCCAGAATTTCCATGTGTAATGTGCATTGGTGTTACACTTGAACTGCACTGCTTTCAGCCAATCAGAATCGAGTAATTTTTTCGTGTATTGTTAATCTGATAATAACCCAAGTTTTCAAGTTAAAATGTTGTCTAGCTAAGAAATATCTAGCAAATGGAGCCTTCTAGCCCCGCAATCGTTGCCAAAGAGCAAAGGTATGTATATATGGATATCGAGGCAAAGATCAGAGTTAAATTTTGAACGTCTTCATGTACTTATTTAACTTATGGTATATCGTGCGTGGGGTTATTGTGCAAAAACCCATTTAAATCGATTGCTAATCTTACAAAAACGTGCATTGCGCTTAATTTTCTTCTGCAGGTCTCGAGAACATGCAATTCCCCTATTTATTAAATCTAATTGTCTTCCAATATCATTTTTATTTTTTCAGCAACTATGTTATTTGATGTATGATATCCACACACAAGTTGCTCCAATAAACCTTATTAATCAATTTATCAAAACAAGAACAATGCATAACTATAACACGAGATCGTCCTCAAATGAGTGTTTTATTGTAAAAACTTCAAGAACAGAAAAAATGAAAAAATCTTTTACAAGAATTGGCGTTTCAATCTGGAATTCG
The DNA here is from genome assembly GCA_019787425.1 of Platygyra sinensis. Classification (NCBI taxonomy): domain Eukaryota; kingdom Metazoa; phylum Cnidaria; class Anthozoa; order Scleractinia; family Merulinidae; genus Platygyra; species Platygyra sinensis. The sequence goes on from JAHPZR010025894.1 coordinate 29,783, forward strand.
ATCCCACTATCATTAAAATCATTAAACAAATCAGCATATCAAAATAAAATTAAAAAACTACTCCTTGATGTTTTAAACTGTGAAGATGACTATATTGAAGTCCCCAAACTGATTAAACATTTTGCTACATTAACATAGCCTGTATTATATAGTTATTACCTTTAGTTTTTTTTTGTGTGCGAGTGTAATTTATTATATTGTTAGTTTATTTTCCCTAATTAACTGTATTATATAGTCATTTGTTATTACCCTCTAGCTTTTCGTATGCGAGTGTAATTTATTTTATTTTACTTTATATTCTGTAATCAATTAGTTAATTAATTAGTTAATAGTTGTATTTTATTTCTTTTGTAGCAAGTGTGTAACCCTTGCCCCCGCCTCGATTAGTCAGTTTACTAGTAGCGGGGGCAAGCAATTTTGTAATGATTTATATATTACTATCAATAAAGTTCAAGTTCAAGTTCAAGTACTTTCTCGCAATGTTCATTGTTTATATAGCCGGCCTTTAGAACACTTTTTAGAAGTGTCTCGCGTCCAAGCGATGTAGAGCGTCCGGTTTATACTGTAGATACTTAAATCCCCTTTGCAAATTAAAGGTTATAGAGTTTGTTATCAGAAGTTCGAGATTAAATGGATTAAATTTTTACGACCTCTAAATGCGAGCGTCGAGAGGGTTTGTTTGGGTTTTGCTCTCAAATTTGGCGGACAGTAGCTAGCTTGAAATAAGAAAGACGTGTATACGGGTCACTCCATGCCTTTTTCATTCTATCGAAAATATTCCCCCGACTGTAAGTCTTCATTGAAATTAAATATGACAAATCGCAGACACGTTTTCCTTTTTTTTCGTATCAAACTTTTGGTTAGGATTTTGGCTCGACAATAAGTCAAGCTTTCGCTCCTTATGTTCTTATCCATTGTTTGACGGAAAGAGTTTCTATCTATTGTTCACAAGACAAGGTTAGGAATCACTGGCGCGTAGCCAGCTCACCGAGTGTGAAATTCAAATTTCTTCGGAAGCGATAAGTGTTACAAACACAGCCTTTGTGTGTCAGGGTGGGGGAGTTTGTGACAAGAAGACAGTAAGCAAGCGAAAAATTACGAATAACAGTATCAATAAAACGACTCTGAATGTGCATTAAAACAAACAATAAAACAAATAAACTTTATTAATAATTAACACTTAAAACTGAGAACATGTACAATTCGCATATAGCGTAAGCTAGTCGAGGCGAGTTGTGCAGGAAGAAAAAAAGAAAAAGAGGAAAAATAAACCAATTTGTAAGCTTCAAATAAAAGACTATGAATCATGACAGGATTAAAACTATTCGAAACTATTCGAAAAAACTTGCGAAGTTAAGAACTGCTGCTTCTTCCTGAATTCAAACTCTCTTAAGCAAAATACAACTTACAAGTGATTTGATCTTTTTCGGGCCCATTCTCGTAACCAAAGCCCCTTTCAATTCTCTTACTTTAAGATCATGATCAGTTACAATATGGTTATCTAAGGAAATCTGTCGAATGACAAACGAATCTTTTCAGCCATGTTTATTGCAGTGATTTTCTGAGGTGTGTTTAAACTTGACGCGTTACCATATTGTCGAATCCCTTGTAAAATTTTAGCTACACTGGTCGAGCTCAACTACGCAATTCCAAAATACTTCCACAGATCAAAAACAGTGTGCGTATCAAGTCTACTAAATTACAAAGGAGTGAGTTTTTAGCCTTGCTCTTAACAGTTACATGCTTAAAGCGTCTTTAAAAATACCGCGTCAAAAACCTATTGTCCTTTGGGCTTCGTCTCATTAAACGCCAACCGCAATGGATTGGAAACATTTCAATTTTGCTAAACAGTCTCCTAGTGGACCCCACTAAAAACTCAGTGAAGTTCAACACATCGAAGAAACAATTTTGGGATTCTTTATTGGAAATACGCCGACTTGAGCAAGAAATTCCATGCCGCTGCCTTTTTTTAACTGAATAGATTAGAGACACTTTGTTTAAGAGGGTATGTCAAAAATAATGTTTTCTTTGCGCCATTGATTAAATAATGAAACCATGCAACGAGTGAATTCAAACAGAAGTGTGTATTCCAATTTTCGTAAGTCAGAAGCGAAACAAATTAAAAGCGTTTATCATTAGGGGCTTAAGTATCTACAGTTTAAGCCGGATGGGCAAAATCGCTTGGACGTGAGACAATTCTAAAAAGGTATACGATGAACTTAACGGTAATAAAATCGAAGGCGAGATAGATAGACCCTGCATCTGCTGCAATATCCTGAATGAAATAGGGCTTTAGACATTCTCGGTATATTACATCTTGCTCAATAGGAAAAATATAATTAGAAAAAAATCTCATAAATCGTCGAAATCATAGACATTCTTATTCTTCGGCCATTTCAAACTTGAGTAAAAATAGCAAACAAACTGCGGTTATAAACATAACGAGACAACGCATGTTGTAAAAACTTTCATTTATGAACTTGACGTTTCGTATGCTCCAACATACATCTTCAGAAGTAACGGTTACCTAAATTACAATTAAATTTAAACGCGAAGACTAATACCAAATAAGGAAAGTAATGACAATGAAAAAGAAAATAAACAGACCTAGTTAAGTCTGCTGGAAAAATATAAATGGCTAGTAGAGAAGAAGTTTCTCACTGCCAATATTTTCATTAAGCGCTGGTTTCAAGTCACGAATCAGCAAGGCTTCTTTAATTTTACAATGTACATCAGACTGTCCAGTGGCTAAAATATCAAAGTGATCCCATTTAATCTTAACAGCTCTTTTTCCACTTCCATCTACCGAAAGAAAACGTTCACTGGTCTCTACACTCAATGGGATTCTTTCACACCTCGGAAATACAAGATTAACCTCATCCGCACACTTACTTATCGTTGCCTGCGAATTTGTTCATCACCCTGTCTGCTGCAGTCTGCTTTAGATGACCTCAAGAGCCATTTGTCACGCAATGGATACCCCCGTGGTATTATTTCTTATAACATGAACGATGTAATCAATAAACACCAAAACAAGCCTAAGGATATCATTACAGTGCCCAAAAAAGAAATTTTCATTGTTTTGCCCTATCTAGGTATTCAAAGTAAAATTGTCACTCAACAGCTCAAATCATGTATTTATAAGTTCTATGGTTGTTTTAATCCTAAGATTATATTCAGAAACACTCGCCGTATTAAGTCTTTTTTCCCCTATAAAGACAGACTCAGCCGCTCCCTTAGGTCTAAAGTAGTTTATAAGGCTAGCTGCTGGGATTGTGATGATTACTATATTGGAAAAACAAAACGTCGATTACATGACAGGAAAACGGAACATTTTAAAGCGCTGACGAGTAACAGCCATTCTTCTGCCATTGCTGACCATATGACCCAAACAGGCCACAAGATTAAATGGGATCACTTTGATATTTTAGCCACTGGACAGTCTGATGTACATTGTAAAATTAAAGAAGCCTTGCTGATTCGTGACTTGAAACCAGCGCTTAATGAAAATATTGGCAGTGAGAAACTTCTTCTCTACTAGCCATTTATATTTTTCCAGCAGACTTAACTAGGTCTGTTTATTTTCTTTTTCATTGTCATTACTTTCCTTATTTGGTATTAGTCTTCGCGTTTAAATTTAATTGTAATTTAGGTAACCGTTACTTCTGAAGATGTATGTTGGAGCATACGAAACGTCAAGTTCATAAATGAAAGTTTTTACAACATGCGTTGTCTCGTTATGTTTATAACCGCAGTTTGTTTGCTATTTTTACTCAAGTTGGAAATGGCCGAAGAATAAGAATGTCTATGATTTCGACGATTTATTAGATTTTTTTCTAATTATATTTTTCCTATTGAACAAGATGTAATATACCGAGAATGTCTAAAGCCCTATTTCATTCAGGATATTGCAGCAGATGCAGGGTCTATCTATCTCGCCTTCGATTTTATTACCGTTAAGTTCATCGTATACCTTTTTTAAGAATTGTCTCACGTCCAAGCGATTTTGCCCATCCGGCTTAAACTGTAGATACTTAAGCCCCTAATGATAAACGCTTTTAATTTGTTTCGCTTCTGACTTACGAAAATTGGAATACACACTTCTGTTTGAATTCACTCGTTGCATGGTTTCATTATTTAATCAATGGCGCAAAGAAAACATTATTTTTGACAAGCCCTCTTAAACAAAGTGTCTCTAATCTATTCAGTTAAAAAAAAGGCAGCGGCATGGAATTTCTTGCTCAAGTCGGCGTATTTCCAATAAAGAATCCCAAAATTGTTTCTTCGATGTGTTGAACTTCACTGAGTTTTTAGTGGGGTCCACTAGGGGACTGTTTAGCAAAATTGAAATGTTTCCAATCCATTGCGGTTGGCGTTTAATGAGACGAAGCCCAAAGGACAATAGGTTTTTGACGCGGTATTATTTATTAATAGACGCTTTAAGCATGTAACTGTTAAGAGCAAGGCTAAAAACTCACTCCTTTGTAATTTAGTAGACTTTTTGTGCGTAGAAATATAATCTGAACTTGATACGCACATTGTTTTTGATCTGTGGAAGTATTTTGGAATTGCGTAGTTGAGCTCGACCAGTGTAGCTAAAATTTTACAAGGGATTCGACAATATGGTAACGCGTCAAGTTTAAAGACACCTCAGAAAATCACTGCAATAAACATGGCTGAAAAGATTCGTTTTGTCATTCGACAGATTTCCTTGGATAACCATATTGTAACTGATCATGATCTTAAAGTAAGAGAATTGAAAGGGGCTTTGGTTACGAGAATGGGCCCGAAAAAGATCAAATCACTTGTAAGTTGTATTTTGCTTAAGAGAGTTTGAATTCAGGAAGAAGCTGCAGTTCTTAACTTCGCAAGTTTTTTCGAATAGTTTCGAATAGTTTTAATCCTGTCATGATTCATAGTCTTTTATTTGAAGCTTACAAATTGGTTTATTTTTCCTCTTTTTCTTTTTTTCTTCCTGCACAACTCGCCTCGACTAGCTTACGCTATATGCGAATTGTACATGTTCTCAGTTTTAAGTGTTAATTATTAATAAAGTTTATTTGTTTTATTTGTTTGTTTTAATGAACATTCAGAGTCGTTTTATTGATACTGTTATTCGTAATTTTTCGCTTGCTTACTGTCTTCTTGTCACAAACTCCCCCACCCTGACACACAAAGGCTGTGTTTGTAACACTTATCGCTTCCGAAGAAATTTGAATTTCACACTCGGTGAGCTGGCTACGCGCCAGTGATTCCTAACCTTGTCTTGTGAACAATAGATAGAAACTCTTTCCGTCAAACAATGGATAAGAACATAAGGAGCGAAAGCTTGACTTATTGTCGAGCCAAAATCCTAACCAAAAGTTTGATACGAAAAAAAAGGAAAACGTGTCTGCGATTTGTCATATTTAATTTCAATGAAGACTTACAGTCGGGGGAATATTTTCGATAGAATGAAAAAGGCATGGAGTGACCCGTATACACGTCTTTCTTATTTCAAGCTAGCTACTGTCCGCCAAATTTGAGAGCAAAACCCAAACAAACCCTCTCGACGCTCGCATTTAGAGGTCGTAAAAATTTAATCCATTTAATCTCGAACTTCTGATAACAAACTCTATAACCTTTAATTTGCAAAGGGGATTTAAGTATCTACAGTATAAACCGGACGCTCTACATCGCTTGGACGCGAGACACTTCTAAAAAGTGTTCTAAAGGCCGGCTATATAAACAATGAACATTGCGAGAAAGTACTTGAACTTGAACTTGAACTTTATTGATAGTAATATATAAATCATTACAAAATTGCTTGCCCCCGCTACTAGTAAACTGACTAATCGAGGCGGGGGCAAGGGTTACACACTTGCTACAAAAGAAATAAAATACAACTATTAACTAATTAATTAACTAATTGATTACAGAATATAAAGTAAAATAAAATAAATTACACTCGCATACGAAAAGCTAGAGGGTAATAACAAATGACTATATAATACAGTTAATTAGGGAAAATAAACTAACAATATAATAAATTACACTCGCACACAAAAAAAAACTAAAGGTAATAACTATATAATACAGGCTATGTTAATGTAGCAAAATGTTTAATCAGTTTGGGGACTTCAATATAGTCATCTTCACAGTTTAAAACATCAAGGAGTAGTTTTTTAATTTTATTTTGATATGCTGATTTGTTTAATGATTTTAATGATAGTGGGATCGAATTCCAGATTGAAACGCCAATTCTTGTAAAAGATTTTTTTCATTTTTTCTGTTCTTGAAGTTTTTACAATAAAACACTCATTTGAGGACGATCTCGTGTTATAGTTATGCATTGTTCTTGTTTTGATAAATTGATTAATAAGGTTTATTGGAGCAACTTGTGTGTGGATATCATACATCAAATAACATAGTTGCTGAAAAAATAAAAATGATATTGGAAGACAATTAGATTTAATAAATAGGGGAATTGCATGTTCTCGAGACCTGCAGAAGAAAATTAAGCGCAATGCACGTTTTTGTAAGATTAGCAATCGATTTAAATGGGTTTTTGCACAATAACCCCACGCACGATATACCATAAGTTAAATAAGTACATGAAGACGTTCAAAATTTAACTCTGATCTTTGCCTCGATATCCATATATACATACCTTTGCTCTTTGGCAACGATTGCGGGGCTAGAAGGCTCCATTTGCTAGATATTTCTTAGCTAGACAACATTTTAACTTGAAAACTTGGGTTATTATCAGATTAACAATACACGAAAAAATTACTCGATTCTGATTGGCTGAAAGCAGTGCAGTTCAAGTGTAACACCAATGCACATTACACATGGAAATTCTGGAATATGATTGGTAGAAGGACAATGAGAAGTTTTGTAGACCAATTATATCATGAAAAGCAATGACAAAAATTTTGTACCGAAACTCTAAAAAAAGTTTTCTTGGATGCGAAAAAAAGGGCTTTAAGAAACAACTTCCGGCACTTTTTTCCGCACGAATTTTTTCATGTTCGTATTAAGTAACACTATACGGTTTTTCTTGAAAAGACACTCTTGATAAGAATGTATAGTATCTTCGCGGCAGAAGAAGGGACATAACTTCCAGTCCACACATCGAATGTAAGGTATACCTGAAGCGGGTCTGATGACTTCAAGATCTTTCAGGCAAAGTCCACACTTTGAGTAACTCATCTTGAAACTAACGTGAGAGTGCAATCGCAGCAACTTTATACAGTTTTAACTTGCCCATCTTGTTAATGATTATGACGTCAAACCGGAACTTTATTGGTCAACTTCATTAACTCCGTTAACGATCATATCTAACCAGTACCAACAGGTTTGACAGAACTGGTTAGGTTGCATAATGATCTCGATAATTTTTTTTTCATCCTGAAGAGTAATTTCATCGATCCAGTCTTGATCCTCAGGGGAATAATGAATATCGACCAATCGGCGATTGGTCGATATTCATTCTGAGTAACCAGCAAATCATTTAAGCATGTTGTCAGCGTTTGATTATCTTGGACGACAGTAGGTTCTTTCCTTCGAATTTCATTATATAACGAGAAGGCCAGACAACTCCAGAAGGCCCACTTTACCGTGTCATAACAGTTGTTGCAATGGACGTTCAGGATGTTTGAAACCATGATGTAGGAGTATATGACGATAATAAATGAATACACACTCGGGGTTTCCTTGTTGTATATATTCCTGAAGTAGAAACCAGTTTTTCTAGTTTAGTAACGTTCCTATTGTTTATTGCTTCGTAGTCTTGTCACCAAGGGTTTTCTTGGCTTATAATGACGTTTTCCAGTCTTACGCTTGGAATTCGGGGGGCGTTACTCGAATGCTACTCGTGAGTATACTCTGAGTTACTGAGAATTACTCTGATTTGAAATCACTCCGAGTAATTAAAAGTTACTCCGGCGATATACTAACTACTGCTCGTGAGAAACTCTGAGTAATTGAGAGGGCTACTCTACTGAATTGAAATCGTACTGCGTAATTAAAAAGTACTCCTGCGATATACTCGAATGCTGCTCGTGAGAATACTCCGAGGAATTGAGAGCTACTGAATTGGTGGTCATCAGTTTGGATTGGGGAAGTAATTAAAAGCTACTCCGGCGATATATATATATATATACTCGAGTGCTGCTCGTGAGTATACTCTGAGTTACTGAGAATTACTCTGATTTGAAATCACTCCGAGTAATTAAGAGCTACTCCCGCGATATACTCCAATGCGGCGCATGAGAATACTCTGAGTAATTGAGAGCTACTCTGATTTGAAATCGTACCGAGTATTAAAAGCTATTCTGGAGATATGCTCGAATGCTGCTCGTGAGAATACTCTGAGTAATTGAGAATTACTCAATTTTGTGGTTGCCAGTTTGGATCACCTATTAAGTAATTAAGAGTTACTTATTGAAAGTACTCGGCAAATAATGTCTCAGTAACCAAACCCTAGTCATTTCAATTGAAATTGCTTATTCGGATCTCATGGAAGTCCCCATGTAAGTCTATTTCATTTCAGTCATTTCATTTCAGTCATTTCATTTCTGTTACTGTTTCTTTCTGACCTGCGCTATACGTAGCTGATCCAAAGGGGAAATTCCGTAAGCAATCTTCCCCAACAGTACTATTACAGAACATGATGTCAGCCATAGCATTTTGTAATCAAAGAAGGAAATTGCGTTTTGTACCTGGCTCCTGTTGTACTTAAAATCGGATAGTATCCAAGGGGGCAGGCAAGAACAAGATTACCTTTACCCCGGCAAGCATGGACAAGTCATGACAGGTTTAATCATGCACAAATTTTTAATGAAAGTCAAAAATGCGTTTACTTGCATGGCATAGTCTTCTTTAGAATTGCTAACAAAGTTAAAACATACAAAATAGAAAGTTTGAATAAACATAAAAAGTCCGTATATTTACATGACATAGGTTTGAATCCATAACCAAAATGCGTGACACTCAGTCATCGGACAATGATGAATGTTATCATTTAAGTGAAAACCACAACTTGGCAACGGTTCTACAATCGTTTGCTTTAACTGTTCGTATCTGGGGCAACCCCAAGTTTCTAAAATAATGTTGGGAATGTCCAGTTTATCTAGTAAGTCCTTTCTCCACTTGACCTCCCTTGTAGCCTACCACAGCTCTTCCTTTAATCTTGAACTGGTTGTATAATCTCAGTAACACATTATCTACTTGATCTTGCGCATAAGCTCTCTCTCGGTAAAGAGGTTGATAAGTGAGTCTGTGTATTTTATGTTTTGCAAAGTTCACTGTCTTCTTATCCTTGTGTGACAAGTCGTTGAGTGTTGCTGATTGGAAGAAGGCATGGCGGCCAAAGTGATCAGTCCAGGAATAATCACCCATTTCACGCACTTGAAAATTCTTTTGCATAAAGAATTCTTTAAGTCTATGACAAGACATAAGTTGTCCTTGACAAAAGCCACAGTTTTAACTTGTCTAGACATAGTTCGTGGACTTAATGTTCTTTCTGGCTTTGTTCACTGGCTTTTTTGTTGATTTTGGCAATGAAACGCGTTAACGATCAAATCTAACCTGTACCAACAGGTTTGACAGAACTGGTTAGGTTGCATAATGATTTCGAAAATTTTTTCTTATCTTCAAGAGTAATTTCATCGATCCAGTCTTGATCCTCAGGGGCCATGAAATCCAAGATATCTAGCAGAATGTGCCAGAGCCAGTATCCTGACTAACTAGCAAATCATTTAGGCACATCGTCAACTTTTGATTGTCTTGCAGGACAGTAGGTTCTTTTTTTTGAATTTCATTATATAACAAGAAGGCCAGACAACTCCAGTAGGCCCACTTTACCGTGTCATCACAGTTGTTGCAATGGTCGTCCAGGATGTTTGAAACCATCATGTAGAGTATATGATGATGATTAATGAATACACACTCTGGGATTTCTTGTTGTATATATTCCTCGAAGTAGAAACTGGTTTTTTTAGTTTAGTAAGGTTCCCATTGTTTGCTGCTTCGTAGTCTTGTCACCAAGGCTGTTCTTGGCTTATAACGACGTTTTCCAGTTTTACGCTTGGAACCTGGTGGCGTTTCCATCATTATTGCATGTGCTGAGTCCTCAGGCAAAACGGAAGAAGGTGTTTCAATTCTAAGAGGAATTTTTGACTGTTTAGTCGTTACAGGCGTCGTAGGTAATTTTCTCGGTGTACGTCTTTTTGTAGACTTGACGTCAGATGTCGAGGAAAGATTATTAACGTCGGGTGTTCTCTCTGTGGGAGGCACTGGCTCTGACTTGGGTAATACCACAGATGGTTTTACGGTTACTTCACTTTTCATTTGTTTTGTTAATCCTTGGTACCTTTGCAGAAGTTGATCCAGTAATAAGACTTTTTGATCTTCTGGGAAAGAGGAGTCCATGATTTGCTTCATGTATTGATCTAAACGTGTCAAAGTCGTGAGCTCAGCAGGTGCGGTCAATCGATGTTCTGTTTCACTACTTTGCATTAAATGTTCAGGGATCATCACCATCTTTTGTGCGTGCTTCATTTGAAAACTTGTCCCAATAAATCGATGGCAAGGGGAGCGATTAAAGAGGCGAGAGCCGGTAAAAATCCTCCCTTTTGATTGAGCACTTGCTTTTTCTACTCAAGACTTGGTTTCTTGCGTGTTAGAAAGAGGAACTTTGACTTGTGTGGCTTCAACCGTTTAAATGATGGAGTAGGTATCAGCATGTTCCCTTTAAGAAGATTTAGAGCGATTTCGCTGATGGCTTCCATTTGTGCCTTGTTAGCATGCGCTATCATGTCTTTTCCTTGTTTTCCAGTGCTTTTAAAACAGGTGCAAAGGGAAGGTAAATGCTGATTGACTTAAGAATGCTTGGGAATTTTTAGACGCTTTTTGGTAACCCCTTTTAATTCAGTAGAAGTACCAGAACGCAAGACCATATTTCCACCACGTTGATTTTTTCTACGACGTTTCGTTGTAGGTGTGACTTGTGTGAAGTCATGATGTTAAGTGAAATCAACTGGTAGTGGTTCATCTGTTTTATGGGTTTCTTTGTCCACGTAAATCACAGGATAATATGTGATCCGGATAATATATTGCTTCGTACTCGTTGAATGTTTGGTGTACGAGGATGTAAATCCATAACGAGGTACCCAAAGCTTTCCCATACGCAAGGAACTCTGCCTGCAAATGCTTGCTTTGCCAATGTCCGAAATCCTAGGGTATCGCGTGGGTTGTTAAATGTGATGACATAATGCGCATTCAAAGAGATACTTCGAGAACTTTCCCAGTGGAAAGAGGTTTTGGATCAAATAGATGCAAGTCACATCGCAGTGGTGTAACACCTTTGTGAACAGATCAAGGATACGTTCGTCATCGCTTTACTTCCGCATTAAGTCATCGAGTATTAGTATTCCTCGACGACAATTGGGAGGAAATAGACTGGGAATATCTTCAGGAATACCCTCTACAAATGTCACCCGTGATGCCATATTCTTAAAGCATTCTTGCCACTGTCCGTAGCAATCCACGATTTTACGAATGGGTCGTTCAAATAAAGAATCTGCTTGTTGAAGTAATTGTCTTGTAAACGTTGTCTTTCCACACTGACTTGGCCAGCTATTATAATAGCTAGACCGTTAGACCTTGCAGTGGTTTGTCGTCGAAGTACGTATTCATCCATGTCATAGGTCTCAGAAGGAAATCCGTAGCTATCAAAGTATTCACTTTAATTCGTCAGGCGTGAAAACTGAAATACATGCAATCCAATGCGTTCCAGGTTGATTGTGAGGGTCTGTATTTCCAATCAGAGCTGAAGGATACTTGTTTACGACTGCTTTCCATGTGACCTGGTGACGTCATTGCGTGAGACTGGAGAGAAAATTTTATTGCCGTATCCCATAAGGCAGTCTGCGCGTAGTCGTAACTTTTTATTTGCGATAGTGTTGATGCACTTCAGAATTAACTTGTCTTGTCTTATACCACGATTAGAACTCGGAATTGTGCTGCTAATATGAGAAGTGTTGATTTGGACAGTTGGAAAGTCTCATTCAGTTCGACGGTGAATCTGTTCTACCGGCTTGGATGGAAGCGATTTGAATACTTGAATCGCACAACATGCAGCGCTGTCCGCATCGTATTGTAAGCTTGAAATCATTTGGTGTTTTAATTTGCTTGAAATAGTGTACCCTTAATACAGTATTAAAGTTACTGTATTCCTTCGATCCCTAGTTTGCTTTTATTTAGTCATTAATTTTATTATTACCGTATGTCAGCTGCAGCACTAGTTCGGTCGCCCAATCGATCAAACGCTCTCCAACTCAATCACAAACACAAGACCAGGTTTCAAGACATCGTTTAATTAAAGTTGAATAAATGAGAGGCCAGAATACTAAAAAAATTATTAATGAAGAGAAATCAACTTGATGTGTAAAACTCGTGAGCAAACAGGACAATACTATTTCTTTACCTCGCGACAAAATGCCCTACAGAAGCTGAAAAAATTGGCTTTGCGCTTTGCGAAACCACATGATGAGTTAATTATTGACTTTGGAGACCAAAAAGGAAACCAAATATAACAGTATTTAATTCTTGTACTATGACGGCTAACATTTGACTAAACAAAAAATTAGTAAAGCGCAGAACTCATGAAAAAATCAATCTGAAACCAAGAAATCGAGTAATTTCGCCTCGCGACGAAAAGTGTATTACATCGCTG
>JAHPZR010025895.1:2500-19229 GCA_019787425.1 Platygyra sinensis
CGAACGTTCAAGATCGTTAAAGCCAATCAAAGATTTAGCAACGGGCACCAACCCTATCTTTGTTCATTTTACTACTTAGCGCGCGCGATGCATGACGTGGCATGTGAATTTCGTGCGCAGTAAGGATGCGCAGTAACAATTGGCGCGAACGTCCTTAAAAGCGACGACGAAGATTACATATTTTCATCCCGCCTCGATATTGCCGATGTTTGATCGCTAATTCCTCCCACCGTTCAACTTTTAGCGACGCCTATTTTGCCATTTACCCGACTTTCGGCATGAAACGAATTGCCATTAAAGACGTTAATTCTCAATTTGTTCAAAACGACAAACTCGGCCTTAAAGTAGGACACTGTTAAGCTTATCCCCTTTCGTCGTTTTAAGCCTGTCAGTCACAGAATAAAAAAAATGTTACTCTTCAGGACCTTGCGATAAATTAGTGTTGAATAAAAAGTGGAGCGTTGGCTTTTCTGACAGTTTCGACAGCCAAGTCCCGCTTGATAGACTTTGTACCAATTAAAAGTTCAATTAAAAGTATCTGAAACTGATAGCCTGCATTGTAATGGCTTACACTTCAAAAAAACACGAAGAAGTTACACGATAGGTTATTTTGTTTGTTCTTAAATACAAAAAGATATGTAGTTGAAATATTGGTCCATCTTGGCCTCTGGGTTGAACCCAGCACATCAATGGGATTGAGAACCGAGTGTCCAGGCCTCCCACCAATCGGAAACTCACTGTAACTGCTATCAGTGTCATAAACCATGTACGCTCCGCCTGGTTCGTTGTAAGGTCCGTTTGAAATAGCAACATTCCTCAGGATTCCGTTTGGCTGCCTGTTCTCTTTTTCTGCTGCTTTATAGCGAGCATTCAAGGGATAGAAGGCGACAAGTTCCGGCACAGCTACAAATTGAAAAAAGAAAATAACATCACAAATAAGATGAAAATACGGTAGCAGTAGAAACATTCTTTAGGACAGGAACTTCCGCGTAGGGCTCTTTGGTCAACTTAATCGCGCCTTTTGGAGTTGGCCATTTGATGTCAAATCTGCTTCCGCTTCTATCGCTTCCAGCATTCAGTCTTGCAGATAAACGCCTTATACTCGCTCTTAGCAGTTTTGGTTTTATATATTGTTACAAATCTATCTACCTTGTGTGCCTTAATACGTTGTAAAGGTATTATCACAATCATAAAGCATAGAGTGGTTTTCATTTGAGTGTCGAAAAGTAATTGTGTTGTTGTTGTTTTGTTGTTTTTTTTTATTTAAACAATATTTATTGTTATATAGCTGGCATTTGTCCCGCTACAGCGCGTCTATTCATTGGCCAGTTCATGGCCATATGATATCTAACAATGAACTGTTTCCCGGCCAAATGCCATAAGCTGGCAACATTGCGAAAAACTATGACGTCAAACGGGAAACAGTTTACTGTTACCCGCGAAATGTTGACCGCTGTTTCAAATGATCAGAGGTGGCCTTGTCGCTGGAGTCACAGCGCGTTTTTCAAAATTTGCTTTTGTTTGGTTTTGCTATATAACAATTCACTTAATGACTGGTCCCTTGGGAACAGTGAAATTCATGTTCCGAAGGAGTCGGGGAATATGAGATTCTCGGGAAACAAAATCCATGGTTCCCCTCGGGACCGATCATTAATTAAGTGTTAATTACAACATGTATAAAAAGTACTCGACAAACATTTGCTCTAAAAACTAAAAGAGCTCGTCTAGAAGGCTTATGCTGTTTACAAGTGCATATCACACGAGACGATCGAACAAAAACATACACAAAGGAATAGACGTTAACAAAAACAGTAGGACAATGAAACAAATGTCTTGAAGTACTGAAAAAAAACATAACATTATTGTCAAAATTATCGTGAGAAATAGCATTTAATAACCCATCAATTTTTTTTTTTTTTCTGGCACATAACATTTATATCCGAGCTTTTCACGCAGAGCAGCAAAACTTGGGCAGTACAGAAAATAGTGCTTAGGATCTTCAACAGGTGGTATTTCAGGACACTAAAATTAACTTGAGTTGCAAGTGAGTGCGAGATATTGACGGTGAACGATCCCGACTATAAAACAGGTAGTTATGGGTTGGAAACTGCAAGCACTTTAAAAAGACTGCGCTTAAAAATGCCTGTACAAGACGATATACGTATTCGCTAACGGAAGACCGTTGCACCATTTAATTGATGAAAAGAGAAACTATTTTTTTACGCCTATCGCTACGAATGTAAGGTAAGCAAACAATCCTAGCAGAACGGAGACTATAATAAGATCTTTCAGAAACGAAATCTGGACAAGGATTACATAAATAAGGCGGAGCTAGCTTAAAAACCATTTTATACATCGAACTAAGTTTATGAAGTTTTTCCTTGAACACTAAGATCGAGCCAAGAAAGTGCATTTTAGAGAGATACCCTGCTTGTCCCTTATGCCTTCTATTTGTAAACTTTATAACAAACCAGTTCAACAAATTGGTTTTGCATCAATTACTCAACACGTTTGGCTTAAAAAAACTCGCGTCACTGTTTTTTGTCCAATCAGAAGTAGAACCAATACAATTGTACTCACTCGCACTCCTTTCCCGCGCTTTGCCTCAGCTACATGTCATTACTTTGATTGGCTTACTAGATTGTCTGCCTCCTTAGTGATTGGCCAGTGATAACTTTGGTTTTGTTTTTTTTTTCGACATTCAATTGAAAAGCACTCAAAACTCCAGAGAATTATCATTTCTTACAGAGTGGCACAACAGCTGTGAAACAGATTAGAAACCGTCTCTTTTGAATTCCCCTGTTTGAGTGGAGTTTTAGCAAGACGTATATTCCAGATACAAAAATACTGTCTTCCCAGTCTTGTGACCAAAATACTTGCCAAACACCCGATTCTTCTCATTGGTGATCTATAGATAAATTCGGCTACAAAACAAAACGAAATATGAATAATTGACCTTCTGTAACAAGCGGTGACTTTAACTTGAAACCCAGGTTTTTTGTTTCCATATAGCCAGTACTCGAGAACCGAGCAGCCCTGGAAAGTAGTGATTCAAAAACAGATAGTTTCTCACTTTTAGTTGCATTGCACATGCCTGGCTGATAATCATTCATGTGCTTCAATCGGGGCCCTGGTGTTTCCGCTTCTGTTTGCTTTCATTATTTGTCTTTTTTTTTAACATATCAAAATCGATCCTGCAACGTAACTCTCAAGAGACACTTGCTTCCGCAGTAAGGAGCGAAGACTGAGCTACGAGCTTATGGTCATTGTAGAGTAATCACCCATGCACACGTCAGTTTCTTAACTTCAAGTTTGGATTTCGTAATGCTTTGAGTGTGTAGCCAGTCACATTTATTCATTCAACCATTTTCCATATGAGCAGAGTGCGTAACAATAGCGTAACTTCTTACAATGTGTTAAGTTAAGGAGTGGGTAAGCGTAACCGACTGCCATTGTAGTTTCTCAGTCCATTCTCATTAAAAGTTAAGTCGCGCCATCTAAACAATAAGTAAGTTTATACTAGTGTTATTATGCAAATATTGCAAGTGGTTTGGTTGAGTGACTTTTATTCTATCAATCTGATTAGAACCCGAGTAAGGAAAGCTTGGAAAGTGTTAAGGTCGACATTCACTAAGGACATAATGATGCGGGGTCGTGAAGAGGAGACAAGCCTCATCGTGTAAACGCATAGGATCCATGTTGCAGGGACAATAAGCAACCTGGTGCACACGAAGAGAATATTGGATCATGTTTTTGTTATAGGGAAGACTGTTTGCGAGAGCAGTGACCATGGTCCGACAATTACAACTGTGTTTGCCGATCTTAAGAATCTAAATAAACATCTTTCCCAACGGTTTTTCTGTCAAGACTCGATCGAAAGTGGAACATGCACATACGGTACTGTAAGACCCGCTAAAAATTAGAGCTATTTTTGTCGCCAAAATGTTCCTTCATTTATCGCCTTTTAACAAGTAAAAGTTTAAAATTTCCTTGTACTTCTTAGCTTAAATTGTGTATTTTAACCTACTAACAACTTATGAGTTACTTCACAACGATTTGAAAATAACTTCAGCCATCGATCAGGCCCACGTTGGAGGGCACGAGTGCACGGCGTAGCTGCGGGCGAGAAATAGAGTGGCAAAGCCTCGAGACGAGAACTTTTTGGACACCTCTTCTGCGGTCTCCTTCTCGCCGGATCGCTTTACTCTTCGTCGCTCGCACGAATGATCACTTTGCTCTTCGTCGCTCGCGTGCATGTCCACTTTGCTCTTCAAAGCTCGCGCGCATGATCACTTTGCTCTTCGTCGCTCGCGTGCATGTTCACTTTGCTCTCCGAGGCTCGCGCGCATGATCACTTTGCTCTACGTCGCTCGCACGCATGATCACTTTGTCTACGTCGCTCGCGTACATGTTCACTTTGGTCTTCGAGGCTCGCGCGCATGTTCACTTTGCTCTCTGTCGCTGGCGCGCATGTTCACTTTGCTTTTCGTCGCTCGCGCGCATGATCACTTTGTTCTTCGTCGCTTGCGTTCATGTTCACTTTAGCAAATTGACGTCAGTTTTTTATGCGTCTGTCTTGTTATTGATCATGAATTTCGTCATAACATTGTCAATAACCGGACAGATGCATTAAAAACTGACATCAATTTCTTTTTACGATAACAAATTGTCGACTTGCCCGCTCTCTCTCGCTGACGTTTCGCATGAATTTCAAATTCATGTGTCTGTCCCAATATGACAAAAAAATTAAGCAATGAGCGCGCGTGAGTTTCTGCAGTTATTGCAAAATTGGTCTTCGAGGGTCGCGCGCATGATCACTTTGCTCTACTTCGCTCGCGTGCATGTTCACTTTGCTCTACGTCGCTCGTGCGCATGATCAATGATTGATTGAATCTACTCAGCCGTCCTGAAAAGCAGGTTATTGCAATTTTCATTTTATTATTTTATAATTGGTCCGGATAAAACAATGGTAAAGTAAATTTAAAGAAAAACGCAACATTCTTAAGTTTAACTGAAACACCGGTTTCTAAAGACTCTCACACTATGTAAAGTTACGTCAGCCAGTCACTCAGTCAGTAAGGCCCCGTTCAGACGCCGTACTTCACATGAGCCGAATCGAATTCGAATTTAGGCCGACCCAAATTAATTTAGACCGGCTGAATTGATTCAGACGCCGATCTTAATTCCAAGCGAACTGAATTCAATCGGAGATAAAAGTGCATTTCGATCAGCGCTGATACGTGTTGAACTCCCGTAAACATGGTAAACAACAAGCAAGTACGATCCAAAGCCGTCCTGTAAAAAACATAAGTTAAGTCGGCAAAAAGGAGCACAATGATGCAAACTGCACTAATCTATTTACATGTAACTGCAAGATTACAACTGATAAATTGTTTCAAACACCGTACTTCACATGAGCTAATTTCGAATCACAGTTTCAACTTCCATCCTTTTTGCGTGCGGTGAAATACAACTTCAATATTCTGGTTATTTCCCAAATGCAATGCATATGTTCACACGTAATTCAAACACAAGCACAAAAACTGTGTTGGAATGCACATTAATTTAGATGCCGTTTACCAAGAAGGCCGCAAGTTTGCACGCGAAATCTGGAAAACACAAAATGTACTTATCGGGTCAGTCTTTTTTGACGAGCGGAATCCGCCATTTTGATGCGCTGATGCACAATTTATACTTCGGCGCATACTCAGGTCTTCAAAAATACATTAAAAATACATTAATTAATTTATGTATTTGGTTCGGCTCATGTGAAGATCGACGTCTGAATCAAAGCCGGTCCACAGCCGTTATTCCCGACTGAGCCAGGCGTGAAGAACGGCTGAGCCGATCCGAATTATATCAGCCGTTTCGAATTGATTCAGACGCCGTACTTCACATGAACTTAATTCATTGAATTCGATTCGGCTCATGTGAAGTACGGCGTCTGAACCGGGCCTAAGACAGACAGACAGTCAGTCAACTAGTAGCTAAGCTAGTTAGTAAGTTAGTTAGTTACTTAGTGCTTGATTAACATTGTGTGGAGGAAGAAATTATTTACCCTGTGAAGATAAAGTTATCTTATCTCATCTTCCATTTGGATTTCTTCTTGTTCTTTTCTATGCCATAACATGTCATTGGAAATCGCTCCAGGGCAGAATGTCTATTGTTCTCGGGACATTTACTTCAAGTTTGTAGATCTGTTATTGTCACGCGTTACGCTGAGAAAGAGCCTCAGTCATTGTTTCCGTGGAAGCACAACGATTCTCATTAACTTGATGAAGGCAGCTAACTAAACAATTAACCTAGCGAGACATTGTTTCTCTTTTGTCTCACAAAAATCCCACATATGCGCATATTTTACAACCAAAAATGTATGGGCATTAAATATCTGTTGTATTTTATCGAGAGTTACAGACTGTAATATTATAATTAGTGACCCTCAGATTCGACTACGAGCGCGAAAACGAGTGCGAGTACTACTTTGAAATTCCGCGGGGCCAACTCTATCCCCCGAACCTTTACTCCTTCTCGTTGCTGACTAGCACACAATCAAACGTTAGGGATAAGATTGTTTTGATAAGTAATTATGGGAGACAAGTAAATTCGGTTTAAAAACTCGTACTCGTAGTCTGATATGAAGGTCACAAATAAAGCACTGCAAACCGAGGATAGTTTGGACCGGGATAATTTTTTCGTTATTTTGTTGAAAAATATGGGAGTTAGAAGTTTTCGTACCTTTGAATTTTCCAACATGCAATCCTGTCTTGTCCCGGAGCATTAGTGACTCGGGCATTAAACCGAAGGTTTCTCCGATCTAAATGGCATCTTTAGCTTTCTTTCTGCCAAAAAATTAATAATAACAATTGAATTACACTAAAAAATTAGACCTTAGAATTGAACCACGAACTCGACATGAGCATCACGTTTAATAATGGTAATTGAAACTGAGTGGAGTGCAATTTGGTCTGAAATCACAAGTATGATTTCAGACAAAAATTGCACAACATGAAGTGCAGTTGCCACCTCATAAGATCCATTTTGAAATTGCACAATCTAATAGCCTAAATACAAGAACTACAAGATTTTGGTCAGTACCAATCATTTTTAAACCAAGTTGTCAAATTTGCCAATTGCAAACAATGGTTGTTTTGTCTTTCATTTTCCTGCAGTGTAATTGGTAAGGCAGCTAATACCATATTTATAAGTTTCAAACAATGTATTACTTTAATCTCTACTTCTTTTTTTTTTTTTGGTAGAAATAAATGTTGTTGTTGTTGTTTTTGTTACTGTCCCATTCTCATCGACTGAGGAAAAGATGCGATTTAGAGCAAAAGATAGTGCGATTCGTGAATAATCGCACCGCTGAGAGCCAATCACATTGTAAGGATAACCAGTGATTTCAAAATGGACTTAACTAAATTTGGTTAACATAATGTAGCGTAGGATTTCCTTAGAATCCAGATTTTTTTTTATCTTAGTAAAAAGAGGGGATTCATTAAAGGCGGGCTTACTTTATTTGCGTTAAGTGCCTGAGTTGTTGCTTCTTTCCTACGTCTGTGAAGTCTTTGCCCTTGTGGCATGTCCCTCATCGTACAACTCCGCTGCCTGGTCTTCCACTGTTGCACGCGGGAGGTGGTTAATTTCTTCCGTCAGTTGCGCTAAAGTAAAGGTTCGCGACTGCTTGATCTCTTCGGGATTGATCGTAATATATTAATCTACGTCTCTTATCGGAATTTGTTTCCTTTGTTTTTCGGTAGGTAATCGTTTCCATCCTTTATTTAAATCTCCTCATGTTTTGGTCGCCGATTGCCCGTTCAACCGATCACGGGAAGATTCAGTCAGCCTGTCTGAGGGGCCATTAGACTTCTTTCAATCTCCAAGCTGTTTCAGCGTTCATTTGTAGTATAAACGCTCGATTATTTTCTTCAATAAAGGTGGTACTATATGAAGAACAAGTGGATGGATCGGTGCTTTCTGAAAACTGAGAACTCCCGATCACATTTATCTTCGATTTGCTCGTTCATTCGCGTTTACAGGTGTTAAATAAACCAGATGCTGTACCAAGCTGCTGTTTTAAAATTCATAAGTCACACATTTTCTAAATGAATGATTTTCTTGAATAGGCTTTTGTTTCGTCTTGGCAACCATTGTTATTCAGTCATGGGCTAAAAACAATGGCATCAGACGTAGCACGCCGCCATTTTCGAACGGAACTCCGACTTAAAATTTTAGAAATGAAAGAAATAGTGGTTATCACCAGTTTTCAAAATCAAAACGGATTCTGTTTTAGGAAAGATCCATCTTCCATTTCCCGCGCTTGGGTTCTTGGAAGCTAGGTTTAGTTTCAGAAACTCGCTCTGGAAACCGGGCCTCCATACATAAAAATTCCCGTTTTTTCGTTATTTTCAAGGTTAAAGGATAGGCCTTAAACTTTGTAAAACTTCTTCTTTTATGTGCAACTTCTAGATGAACCCTTCTCTTCAAAAGCCCGCTCTTGGGTTTTTAACTTGTAAAATCTGGAAAGCGAGTTTTATTAACGCCGCTTTGCTGATTTCGGCTCTTTCTTCTCTTATTCTGCTAATGAGCGGCGCTCACATTCAAATTGCCCGCTTCAGTGTTATGAATAATAAATGATGTCCTAACATTCTGCCCCGATGGGTTCGCTAAATCGGGCTTTGAACAACCCGGCCCAGCACTGTAAAGTTTCGTATCAATGCTATGTATATGGTAGGCGGTTCCAGTGGCTGAAACAGGTCACTTGGGTCTTCCGTCTCTACTCTTACCGCAGTCATTCTGAAACAAATCTTGTGGGGGGACGGGGCGGGGGGAGGAGGGGCACTGGTTAAGTACTGTTTGAGTTCAGTTAGTACCGTATGCCTCGCAGCGAGAGCCAAATATTTCACCGTGTTGGCCTGATCTCGGCTCCGATCAAAATAAGCATTTATAGCATATTGACCAGTTAGTGTCTGCAAATTTTGAAAATTTCTGTTTGAACCTAAATAAGGACGGGACTACGTGTGGTAAACATCAGACGGCCGTACGCTACGGACAAACTACAAGATAGATGTCGACCATAAAAGCTTCGTCACTGATTATATCTCCCTCCTGAATCCGACAAAAAAAACTCACAATTCATTCGATCGAAACAAAATACGGCTCATTTCTCTTTTCGTCTAGATTTGAAAGTACACAACAATTCGATATCATCAGTTCTCTGCACTAATATCGTTTTATGGTCAGGCAACTCCTACAAAACGTACCCTTCTTGTCATCCTCCAGGTGACTGGATTGGAGCATTCTCTTGTAGTGGCCGTCTTACAAAATAACGATTAAACGCTCCAATCGCACTCTCGTATATATATCATGGGTGGTTAGACTCAGAGTTTGACCACTTGTGGGCCTCGACGCTCTTCTTGTGTCGTTCCTCGTCATCATCCGACCTCGTTAGGGAGTAACTTCTCCTTGTACGTCTCTATTTACAGCGGTTATCAGTCGACACCGCGGCCCCCCGCCCCCCTCCCCGATTTTTCGGCCACATTTCCGGAAAAAACTACGTTCTGTGTGACGTCAATCAAATGGTTATCCATGACAATAACGGCAGAGCGGCGTTTCCCAGAACCACTATTTCAGAGAGTCAATTCTCCGAGTATCCCCGAGTTTTCCCTCTTTCATCTTTACTTGACTCGTCGATAAACAGAAACTAAGAAGTAAGACTTACAAAATCGTTTGAAGCGCCTTTTCGTTCTTCTCGCTCACGGTCAATGTTTGAAGCTGCAGATTTACAAGCAGTGTTCAACCACAACAACATGAGAACGAACTAAATATAAATAATAACCTTTATAACAGAATGAAATACAAAAATCTAACTGCTAATCTCTTGCGGATTTCATTACGTTTTTATTACTGGCAATCCACTTGCCGAATGGTTCTGCTGACGGTTTGCTTTGCATACAATTTGCCTGTCTGGTATTCCTGAACCACGCGGTACGCTTAATTGAAACTCGTCAGGATAGATCTCTGCATGGATTATGTTTTAGCAAGGCGCATGACAAGAATTTCTGCCGCGAAAATAATCTGCATCCATAACAAGCTGATAAAAAGTCAATCTCCACATAAAGCAACTCATTTCAGAAGCCAACTTTTTCAGCTACCTTGTATCTTTCGTTTCTTTGACTTTCTCTTTGGCGGATCGCTTACGGCTCTAGTTTTGTTTTGTACGCCCCCTTCTTCACAAACGTTTCGCTCGCAAAGTGTTTCTGCTATGCAATTCAAAGACAAAACCACGTTTTCTCTACATAATAGCCCTCCATTTCAGCGAAATTGCAAATTACTTTGTCATAATAACTGAGCGATTATTCCTAATTCAACGACGATCGAACATGGCCGTGAAACTGACACGAAATGAACACGATTATTGTCATGGATACATTTGATTGACGTCCACCAAAACCTAGCTTTTGAAATGGCAAAAAAATTGTTGAAGGGCGCGTGTGACTGATAACCGCTGTAACAGGAATTTCCGTTTTTCCACATTAGTAGCATCTTCGAAGAGAAAGGAGAAGTTGAGGACGATAAACCAGACTATGATCCGTGGCTTCCGTTACGCCAAAAAGTGGGGCATGATCTCAATGAACTCTACTGGAACAAAGTCCAGCAGTTCCTGGATAGGGGAAAATTCCAAACCTATGCAGATAATGCTGCTTTTAATGACCTATTACCTGTATGGAGAGGAAGGCTACGAAGGACTTACTTAGAGCGTCTAAAATGGATTCACCGTATTAAACTCGATGCAGTGCACCATAAAGTCACGAAAACTCTCCGACGCTTTATCGACGAAGACGACATGGATTTTTACGAAGCAGCGAAGTCGGCAGTGAAAAAACGGAAATTCCTGTTAAACAGAGTCGTGAAGGAGAAGTTACTCCCTGACGAGTCTAACGATGAGGAAGAATCCGAAGAAGAGGTGGAAGCCTCAGTGTCATACTCTGTGTCAACCACATGATTCTTATAAGAGAGTGAGACTGGAGCGTTTTAATCGCTATTTGTAAGACGCCACACAATATGAATTGCTCCAATCCATCACCGGGGAATGACAAGAAGGAGGAGTGCCGACCATAAACACTATTATGCAGAGAACAGGGAACGAATCCTAGCCAGGCAAAAACGATGGCGTACAGAGAATTCTGAGGCTATGAAAGCCCGTAACCGAAGATGGTATGAAAACAACAAGGAACGACTTGCCAGTGGCCGAAAAAAAAACAACAGGGAACGGTTTAAACGATTATTGGAGAGGTTATTATGCCAAGAACAAGGAACAGATCAACCAAAGACTTCGGGAGCAACGACAAAGAAAACGAGGACGGAAAATCACGCGTTTTGGGGCCTGGGACCAAGGATCTGAGAAACGAATCTAGCTCCCAGCGAACTTGCAGTTACACTTTGTGAGATATCGACATAAATTCTTACATTAAAAAGAGTTTTATTTTAATCTTTGTGTGATCCTTGACTTTTCCGAGACATGTTTGCCTTCTCATCACCAGCGCCGCAGTAAGTTTCGTTTCTTTTTGAACTGAACTTTACCATTGCGTATGCCTTAGGTCGGCACTTCCCTTAGCGTACGCATCGTTGAAGCCAACTATGGGGGAGGGGGGGGGGGGGGGAGGGGGTGTAACTCACGCAAAATCCACACGCGCACTTGCACGTGCACGGCGAGGTAAGCTAACCGACAGTGATCACCCCATTCATGAGGGAGTGCGATTTTTTACCTTAGCAGCTGAGATCAAGTTGCGTCATTTCTTCAAACTTGAGGGCATGATGGCGGATTCACCCTGACCACGCGCGACACAAAAACCTTGAAAACAGTGGAAGAAACCAAGCGATTCGTGCACGTGCGTGCACGGCGAGGTAAGAAAACGGACAGTGATCACATCATTCATAAGGGAGGGAGGTGCGATTTTTTCAACTTTCATCGCTAACTTTATGATTGCCTTCTGTCCGACTAGTTGGATGATACTAGATGATTAGACCCTTTTGCCAACGTGTCAATGGCCCATTCGGCCTCGCCTCATGGGCTATTGATCCGTAACCTATTCGGGCTACGGGTCCAATTGGCCATTTCCGAGTTCCCTGGTGCCTCTGTTTCAAAGCGGGTCTGATCATGAGTGCGAGACCACTCTTATTCAAATTAAGGATGAACCCTTCGTATTCAAAAGCCCGCTCTTGGGTTTTTAACTTGTTGCTGCTGTAAATCTGGAAAACGAGTTTTATTAACGCCGCTGTGCTGATTTCGGCTCTTACTTCTCTTATTCTGGGCTAATGAGCGACGCTCATATTTAAATTTCCCGATTCATTGGTTATGAATCATTAATGATGTCCAAGCACTCTGCCCGATGCATTTCAAATGAAGTCGCATTTTCATAAGAACATATAATAAGAAAAATAACGAACATGAAAAATGCGTGGGAACAGATTCTGCCCTCCTCAAAACCCTCCCTTCGTCTGTTGTGACTTACAATATTTGTGTGCCAAATTGCACCTGGCAATTCAGTATGCATAGTGTTAGTTTCAAAATATCTTATCTTCTCACCTCCTTTTATTACGAAGTGCTTTACATCAGTTCCATACTTGTTGGTGGCCACACAGGTGTAGTTACCTTCCTGGTATAATTTACTGCTTACAGTGGTTGTTGTGTTCATCAGCACTGTAAAGTTTTGTATCAATGCTATGTATATGGGTAGGGTTCCAGTAGCTAAACAGGGCATTTGGCTACCTGGCTCTACTCTCACCGCAGCATCTACAATCTTGGGGGGGACTGGTGAAGTAATGTTTGAATTCAGTTAGTACTGTAATATCTTGTTATTGAGTGAATGGGAAGGCCAGACGGGAAACCGTATGCCCTGACCGAGAGCCAAATATTTTCCATGTGTCTCTCTCAGTAAATAAGCATTTTATCATATGACCACCTAGTGTTTAACATTTTCAATATTCTGTTTGAACCTAAATGGGGCGCGACTACGTAACATCAGGGAAACTGGAAAAAAAAAATCACAATAAAATCTTATCATTTATTTATTCGCTTTAGAATTCGGCTAAAATACATCAGCTCATCGATCGGAAAAACACCGCTCATTTCTCTTTTTT
Organism: Platygyra sinensis; assembly: GCA_019787425.1. Lineage (NCBI taxonomy): Eukaryota > Metazoa > Cnidaria > Anthozoa > Scleractinia > Merulinidae > Platygyra > Platygyra sinensis. Next base: position 15,641 of record JAHPZR010025895.1, read on the forward strand.
TCTAGCCTTAAAGTACACAACTACCATTCAAATTATCTGGAAATGTTGAAAAGATAATCATGAGTGGTGAAAATTTGAGTTGAAAAAGTTACTGAGGCAGAAAAGTCATTCAAAAGCCGTAAAGGTGGGCCGTTCACGCCGACCTCGTCTGTGGCACACATGAGGGGACAAGTTCCTGAAACAAGTCGCGTGGACAAGATTCAATTGAGTGAAATGGCCATTTTTGCATCAAAATTAAGTCGCAGGGACCAACTTTGGTCAGTGCGACTATTCCCACCAATTCAAACTGGATGGAATTTTTGCCACAAGTCCTTGCGATTTGTTCCTCGAAACGCTTCATGTGAACTTTTCGTGGGAGGAGTGCCTGCGACCAGTCCCTTCGTGTAAACTCTTCAAGGGGTAACTGCAGGGACTAGTCCCTTCGTGTGTGCCGACTTTACAGCTGTTTCAATTTTTCAAATTTCTATTGGCGAACGTGCCTATAAAAGCCGACAGCATGTTGACATAAAGCTGTCAAAAATATGTCAAAACCATCACAACTTTATAACAAGTGACTAAGGGCCTGTTTACTTGGAGGGAAGGTTCCCCGGCTAACCGGGCTACCCTGGGAGGGCTAACTTCTCATGCGTTTCTTTAGAAAACACATTGAAGCGTTTACATGCTAGATAGGGTAGCCCGCCTACCCGGACACTCTGTCTACTTGCCCGGGGTACCCGGTTAGGCGGGATAGCTTTTACCATGTAAACGGTTCGTGCCAGGCTATCCCGGCTAGCCGAGGTAAGAGAAGCCGCAAAAACATGGCAGGGTGAGGTTAATTTTTTTCGTATTTACCATTAGCCAGCTAGTGTTATCTGCCGAACAGAATGACAGTCAATCTGAAGAGATCAATGTCATATACGAGTCTCAGGCGGAGTACAGGTCCGTGACCGTGCAGGGAGCTAAAATAAGATGAAAAAAAGTTTCTTTGGTCGGCTATTTTGTTTGTTGTGCTCAAAAGATAGCTCACGCAGCCCATTCACTGTCCAGGTTAGGTGAGTTGCATGTAAAGACGAGCTATGTGTCAACACTGACTTCTAGCCGGGACCCCGGTTAGCTAGGGCACCCTTCGTCCATGTAATCAGGCCCTAAAGTTGGCTCCATGCTTCACTGAAATTGTTCACAAATCTTCTTCATCTAATCTACAGACTCGATAGACTGTCGCTGTCGTTTCCAGCTATTTGTCGAGATCTCGGATCCTCTTACACAAGGGAGAACTAAAGAATTAATGCTTATAACACAGATGTTGTCTCCTGCAGTTTTGTTGTCTGGATAGACTGTACGGCAACTTCTTTTGTTTTCTTGACGGTGTTTTCTTGTGTACAATAAATTCTTCGATGTGCAATTCCACTGAAAGTTTCCTCTCAAGAACGTTGTTACAATGTTTACTTTCATAACTCATTTTTTAAGAAAAAAAAATGCATTCTCGTCATTAACCCGCAATGATTTTGCCGCATGCGCTCCAAGTGGGCAGGGCCTTAGTCACTTGTTATAAAGTTGTGATGGTTTTGACATATTTTTGACAGCTTTATGTCAACATGCTGTCGGCTTTTTATAGCACGTTCGCCAATAGAAATTTGAAAAATTGAAACAGCTGTAAAGTCGGCACACACGAAGGGACTAGTCCCTGCAGTTACCCCTTGAAGAGTTTACACGAAGGACTGGTCGCAGGCACTCCTCCCACGAAAAGTTCACATGAAGCGTTTCGAGGAACAAATCGCAAGGACTTGTGGCAAAAATTCCATCCAGTTTGAATTGGTGGGAATAGTCGCACTGACCAAAGTTGGTCCCTGCGACTTAATTTTGATGCAAAAATGGCCATTTCACTCAATTGAATCTTGTCCACGCGACTTGTTTCAGGAACTTGTCCCCTCATGTGTGCCACAGACGAGGTCGGCGTGAACGGCCCACCTTTACGGCTTTTGAATGACTTTTCTGCCTCAGTAACTTTTTCAACTCAAATTTTCACCACTCATGATTATCTTTTCAACATTTCCAGATAATTTGAATGGTAGTTGTGTACTTTAAGGCTAGAAAAAAAGAGAAATGAGCGGTGTTTTTCCGATCGATGAGCTGATGTATTTTAGCCGAATTCTAAAGCGAATAAATAAATGATAAGATTTTATTGTGATTTTTTTTTTCCAGTTTCCCTGATGTTACGTAGTCGCGCCCCATTTAGGTTCAAACAGAATATTGAAAATGTTAAACACTAGGTGGTCATATGATAAAATGCTTATTTACTGAGAGAGACACATGGAAAATATTTGGCTCTCGGTCAGGGCATACGGTTTCCCGTCTGGCCTTCCCATTCACTCAATAACAAGATATTACAGTACTAACTGAATTCAAACATTACTTCACCAGTCCCCCCCAAGATTGTAGATGCTGCGGTGAGAGTAGAGCCAGGTAGCCAAATGCCCTGTTTAGCTACTGGAACCCTACCCATATACATAGCATTGATACAAAACTTTACAGTGCTGATGAACACAACAACCACTGTAAGCAGTAAATTATACCAGGAAGGTAACTACACCTGTGTGGCCACCAACAAGTATGGAACTGATGTAAAGCACTTCGTAATAAAAGGAGGTGAGAAGATAAGATATTTTGAAACTAACACTATGCATACTGAATTGCCAGGTGCAATTTGGCACACAAATATTGTAAGTCACAACAGACGAAGGGAGGGTTTTGAGGAGGGCAGAATCTGTTCCCACGCATTTTTCATGTTCGTTATTTTTCTTATTATATGTTCTTATGAAAATGCGACTTCATTTGAAATGCATCGGGCAGAGTGCTTGGACATCATTAATGATTCATAACCAATGAATCGGGAAATTTAAATATGAGCGTCGCTCATTAGCCCAGAATAAGAGAAGTAAGAGCCGAAATCAGCACAGCGGCGTTAATAAAACTCGTTTTCCAGATTTACAGCCAGCAACAAGTTAAAAACCCAAGAGCGGGCTTTTGAATACGAAGGGTTCATCCTTAATTTGAATAAGAGTGGTCTCGCACTCATGATCAGACCCGCTTTGAAACAGAGGCACCAGGGAACTCGGAAATGGCCAATTGGACCCGTAGCCCGAATAGGTTACGGATCAATAGCCCATGAGGCGAGGCCGAATGGGCCATTGACACGTTGGCAAAAGGGTCTAATCATCTAGTATCATCCAACTAGTCGGACAGAAGGCAATCATAAAGTTAGCGATGAAAGTTGAAAAAATCGCACCTCCCTCCCTTATGAATGATGTGATCACTGTCCGTTTTCTTACCTCGCCGTGCACGCACGTGCACGAATCGCTTGGTTTCTTCCACTGTTTTTCAAGGTTTTTGTGTCGCGCGTGGTCAGGGTGAATCCGCCATCATGCCCTCAAGTTTGAAGAAATGACGCAAACTTGATCTCAGCTGCTAAGGTAAAAAATCGCACTCCCTCATGAATGGGGTGATCACTGTCGGTTAGCTTACCTCGCCGTGCACGTGCAAGTGCGCGTGTGGATTTTGCGTGAGTTACACCCCCTCCCCCCCCCCCCCCTCACCCCATAGTTGGCTTCAA
>JAHPZR010025898.1:0-10000 GCA_019787425.1 Platygyra sinensis
TTAACATTAGCATCTAATTCTCGAAGATATGATTTTAACCATTAACGGGAGGACGTTGTTACGATGCCATTTGTTGCCAAAATCATATTTTGGGAAATTTATTTCCTTAACTCTTCCTGAAAGAAGGTCGTATTTAGAAAAAGGAGCCCCCAAACCTTTGAAAACTCTTAAATACCAATCTATTGTCTCAAAATAAAGATAAGTTAAATTTTATAAAACTTTGGCTTTTTGTTATCGTAAATTTGTATTTATCATTATTTTTGCATTTTCTTAGATTAAATTCATTATTTTTCCAGCTTCAGGAAGTGATGCATTTGTGTTTTGAACAAGACCCGGACGTTCGACCAAACGCCTCTCAAATCCGAGACCTCCTAGAAGAGTTGTGGTATCGCAATGATATCTGGGATACAACATTGTGATTCGTTATAGCTGGAAATGAATCAAAGCTCATTTCGGAAGCCGTGGTGGGAAACTTTGATATCCAGAAATGCTAAAGAGGTATCGGAAATTTCCCACTCATATTTAAGAGCCGGATGAAACGAATTGACAGCAGTCAAGCAGCATATGGTAGGCTGTGGTCTTTTCCTACATCAAGGAAGCACGGAAAGCCGCAAGACTCTAAAACAACAATTTATTTTCCAAATTGGTGCTCTTAATCCTCACGGTATAAACGAACACCTTTCTTTCAACTAATTCTTTCTGCTGTTTTCAAGTTACCATGCACCAACCAATAGTGTAGCTCCTTCTATCTGTATATAAAACACACATGCACACAGCCTAAAATCCCTCGATTCGCTCCGACGAGGGGCTAATTATATAACGCTCGAAGTGTCAGCTTTTGAATCTCTTTACGGGGCCAATTCAAAACCGATGGATCGCACCGCTCGGACCGTGATTTCCCCTCAAGAATTGTTATGAGTTCGGAAACCTTTTTTTTTCAATTGACTTTCATTCAGGCCTTCTTCATGCAGCAGGTGGTTGCTCAGGCTGAATAGTTAAAATTCTCACCACCTTCCATGCAGACTCTACCTTTCTTCCTTCTAGCCAAAATGAAGTTCGTTTCTTTTCATAGGAGCGCTTGATACGCTCCATGTCTCTCCGAGTACCTCCTGGCCCTTTTTAACTAGCAAAAGATTGGTGGCCGCATCTTATGGTGGAAATATCTTCGAAAGTCGTCATTCTTCTTCTCAGCACCTACAAAAAATAAAGTTGCCCATGTAGTGCAGAAAATATGTATACCACCTTGAAAATTCCAAAGGAAAGTCAGTCTTTTTTCCCTCCACTCGTTTATCTTTCTTTCAGTGCTGTCCTTTACCCCTGGTTTTCCTCTTTTACTTGGCTTTAGGGGTTGTGAAATCAAAGTGAAATACAGTGGTGCCAGGTATGTCTACCGTAATATGTGTAAAATGTAATAATAAAGTTGTCTTGTCTTGTCTTGTCTTGTCTTGTCTTGTCTTGTCTTGTCTTGTCTTGTCTTGTCTTGTCTTGTCTTGTCTTGTCTTGTCTTGTCTTGTCTTGTCTTGTCTTGTCTTGTCTTGTCTTGTCTTGTCTTGTCTTGTCTTGTCTAAAGGGAATGTAAGTGTTACAATTTCTGTCACCAATAACGGTTAAAGTATTCCATCAAATAAAGTCTGGCGGAAACAAATTATCTAACAATTCTGCATTCGCAAATATAAGACATAGTTTACCACTAAATTTACTCCTATTCTTATAAGTTTAAATTGGTCACCTGACGCGAAAGTGTTCATCCGCGGAGAGACATATCAGCCCTTATAGTTCACCACTAAATTTTTACCGATTCTAATTGGTTTAATTTCATCACGTGACGCGATAATGTTCATCCGCGGCGGGGTGTGACTCTATCAGCCGATATTGCCCTAGGCTCGATTTCCGCCGCTCTCGTGTCTTGTCAACCCTCCAAGAGGAGCGCGGGCCGAGTTTCTCGAACAGCGGCTGGTAATCGAGCCTAACAGTACCTGTCCGCGGATGGATAGTACTCATCCGTGAAAATGTTCCTGTAAACAACAACAGCCCTTGTAGATCATAAATTTTTAATTTAGATAATTAATTTTTTTCACAAACGAAGAGCCACTATGTGGAAGTGTTGTGCAATAAACCTTTTACTTACTTACTTTACTTACAATAGAGAGGTTAAGCATGACGTTTACGGCAAACGGCAAAAATGAAACTTTTGCCGTCCGTCCTCAGCTCTCTGTACAGTAGAATCAATATATTTATTTTTGCTGTGAATAGTAAGAGACGCTTTTCTATTTTGTGTGATTCATTTAAAGATTACAAGAAAAGAATAGAGAATCCGAGGTATTCTTTGACGTTTGCCGTCTGTCTCGGTCCTATTCTGGTTTTTCTAGAGAATTGAGGAAATTTTAATTTTAGCAAAATTTAAGAAACCTGATTTTCATGTTGTTTTTGCTGATTGCCCTGAGAACAAAATAAGCCCGCCCCGCAGAACGTTTTACAGATTTAGCAACTAGAATGTTTGTTGTAAACTATCCGTGTAGTTCCAGTTCTAGAACTGATGTACTTTTAGAGAAAGTGATAGAAACGTACTGCTTGTTTCACCCACAAATTTAAATGGTGGAGACACTGTGTAATTAGTTGGCTGTTTATTCCACGTAGAATATACATAATGAAAAGTCACATACATGGAGGGAACCTATGATAGTAGTTTAACATTTGATGTATAGTCTCAACTTTGTTGCAGTGTTTTAATTGGACTTGAGAAATAGGGTTTTGAATTTTTCAATTTTTAACATCATTTTTCAGTTAAAAATTGAGTTCTCAGGTATTAAGAAACATTCGGTGTTACCATGGCAAAAATTAAGTTGACCTCAATGACTGACACTTTTTAACATCCCTCACGGGGACCCACTTCCATGTAAATTTGATTGGGGGGGTCAAATTTTTTTATTTCCCACTTTGTTTGATTCTTATAGAGAATTGCTCTTAATTATTTATCTCCTATATCGCTACAATTTTTGAGTTTATTCACTGAATGGGTTTTGGAATTATTTTTGTGTGGGATTTCCCCACACTTTGTCAGGAGCTGCGATATTTCTTTCTTTATTTATTTGTATACGAGAGCCAAGTGTTTGTGACGTGGTCTCTATTAGGAAGAGAGAGGACCCTGGGAATGAGTATTTGAGTGTGGATCTCACGTGTTGGCGAATTATTTCGACTTGTTTTCTCATGGCGGTCAATTTACAAGGTAGGGAAAAGTCGTCTTCCCTTCTAACGGTTTTTACTGTATTACGCGAGTTGTGCCGCCTATTATATTTTGGGGATTGCCCCTTTTCGGCTTCCGTAGTTTTGTCACAACAATACCATGATCAGGTTAGTTTTCACTTTATTTTGTAATAGTTTTCACCATTGTAGCATTTCTCAGCAAGCTTATGTGGGCAATTAACCACTTCAATAATAAACGACGAAAAGTTAAGTGAAGTACATGTAAACACTTCGAAATAAACTTGAGTTTTTGTCAATCTCACACAAAACGAGTCAAGTTTGAAAATTTGTTGCGAGCTTTCGCTCAGCCAAACTGACAATTTATGTTCAGATATTTCTGGAATTGTCGTAGTTCTTAGTTTTGGAGATTCAGAGGGAGTACATTAGGTCTACCGACCTTATTTTACACTACGCGCTGCTGGATATTTATTTTAGTGCGTAAACACTCCCTTTCTGTTTGCATATGCAAGGAATTCTTGGATGAATAACAATCGTACAAAATTCCACTTCTCGGACAGAACTGTCTGCAATTGCACATTGAAAGAATGTCGTAAATAGCGTTGATCCTACGAAAATCCCGAAAAAAATTGCGCAGAAAATACAATTCAAGTAAATGCTGTCACGCCACGCATTCTGCCGTAATGTCGGAAGAAAATTTATACTAGACTGATTTCATTACCTCAGCTCCCGTTTAATGCTATCAACAACCGAAGTTTTACTGGCAAATATAACAGAATGAGAAAGTCCAGTATTGTCCTGTAGATTTACGATAAGCAATTTCAGGTTCCCTCTTTTAACTACAACTTGTTGACACATTGCGTGACTTCCTGTAGATTCAAACTTCCTGCCAAAATTTTTTACATTTACAAGTCATGTTAAAACAGAAAAGCTTATTGGTAAAAGTATAGTTTACGTACAGTGTTCAAAGCTGGAAGCACGAATACTCTTAGCTGAAAATTGCACTTGCCGATCTGTATCCAGCTTTATCGTAAACAAATTCATCTCTGCTAAAGGCGACTGATTCGAATAATTCCGCTGATGAATAAAACCAATAAAAGTAGACGGCATTTATCTTTTTGTCGAGTCAAGAGTCTCTGAACTAGTATGTTCATCCCTGAAGCGCGTAGACTCTTACACAGTTTGGTCTAATGCGTCAAGCCACTGCTCGCCTCGAATAGCTGTAGCTAACTGCGAGCAGTGGTACATCATATTTTGTATCTTGTTAATTTTCTTAATAAACTAGAAACTTGAAACTTGGTAGTTAATTGCTATCAATCACCGCCCCCTCCTTTCCCCGTGATACTTTTTCTTTCCACAGTAAATAGCATTTGGATTAGCAATAGATTATCCCAAACTGTATCACATGTTTCTGTTGTCACGAAGCTCTCTAGAACCTCTAATTTCATTGGATCTTGTTGGCACGAAGCTCTATTGTTTTAGGGTTAGGGTTCATTGTTACCATTGTTTGTATATCATTTTCTCAACCAATCCTGTGAGACGTTCCGAAGAGCTTCGTGGCGGCCCACATGTTTTGGTATCCCTTGTCAACCAACGGCTACACTGGATTTCTGATCTTGCTAACAAACCAAAACAGCGTGACATGTAATGTCATGGTTGCTTTGTGTGATCTTTTTTAAGAATACATAAATATTTACCACGGAAAATTTACCTCGGGGTAATATTTGTAACACTCACTAAATGCCGTCTCCCGTCGCAAAAAGGTCACTTACCACAACAACAACAGCCCCGTCTAACCGCCCCTTAAGAGAGCTTCGGTGCCATATATACCATTTAGCAAAAAATCCAGAAATTTCGGTTGAAAGTCAAATGGAACACTACGGGTCTTACTACTTGTTAGAATAAACCGTTTTGGACGACCCATGAATAAGGGTAAGGGGTTCTCCAAACTCAGCAAACAAACCGAATGAGATGGCGCTTACCATTTCCAATTCGATTTCCCGTAATTCTTGCCGGCTGATGAGAGACTGGAAACTGGATAGTTTTCCGAAATGGTAAGAAAATTTCCGCCGTTCCGTTCCGAACGGAAAAAGTGGTCTACCTCTGGGGGTAGTTTACATTTTCCGTTCAGATTTTCCACCAAAATTTCCGTTTCATATCACGTACTTTCAACCAAAATTTCCGGATTATTTTGCCAAATGGTAAACACCCTAATCCTGTAAAATGTATTCGTATACTATCTGCAGAGGTAGTCCTCTTTTTTCGTTCCCAACGGAATAGTGGAAAGTACCTTACCATTTGCTAAATTTTCCATTTTCCAGTCTCTCATCTGTCGAAAACAATTGCAAATTGTAAGCACCATCTCGTTGGACTGGTCTCCTGATTTTGGAAAAAATTTAACCATTATTCACTGGTCGTCCCAAACGGATTATTCTGACAAATAGTAAGCACCCGTAAATTCCTCGAATCTAGAAGTCCAAACATCTTTCTCCCCTAACCGTTTTCTCGTCTGCAGGTTGGCATTCCACGGAATCTTACTCGACGTTTATCGCTATAACATGACAAAATGTATTACGTTTACTGTAAAGCTACTCATCAATGATTATTTGACTGAAATCCCACACAAGTACGCATTGCGGACCTATTTTTTGAATTGCGTGACGGTGCAACCGAAGAAGAAGCTCGATATATTTTCTCGAAACGAAGTGTGTACCGGTATCTGAAATTTCCACTGTGAAATTAGACGGTAATTTACATTTAATGCCTATGTGTGGGTAATGGTCTATTTATTTCCCTCCAATGGGGATCAAAATAAGATTTGTTAGTTAGTCCCACTGTGAAAAAAAAATTTGTCTCAGGGGGTGACGTGACATCAGGCGGTCACATCAACCGCATCCGAAGCGCTTTTTCGAGGTAAGAACACATAGATTAGAACCCTGGGAACGGGGTTAGTTCCAAGCTTGAGGTCAAGATGGCTGGATATTAGCAGTAGTAGTAGCAGTAGCAGTAGCAGTAGCAGTAGCAGTAGCAGTAGCAGTAGCAGTAGCAGTAGCAGTAGCAGTAGCAGTAGCAGTAGCAGTAGCAGTAGCAGTAGCAGTAGCAGTAGCAGTAGCAGTAGCAGTAGCAGAAGCAGTAGTAGTAGCAGTAGCAGCAGCAGCAGCAGTAGCAGTAGCAGTAGCAGTAGAAGCAACATCTCCACAAGCCATAAGATGTCCTCCTTGATTGAAAGCTTTCTTTATTTGTCAAGGTTGTTCTTCGTCTTCAACATAATAAGGGATTTTTTTTCAAAGCTTTAAACTTAACTTCAATTAGCCGTGAATTCTTCCTTCAGAGTCAGGCTCCCCTCAGTCCTGAACAGTTGTTGGGCCTCTCCGCCGACCACCAAAGTATCTCACGTACCATCAGCAACGGGAGGGGCTTGCCAAGATCATACAATAAGATTCCCATGGCCATTACAACAGCCATTTGCGACATCCATGTTTACCCAGACACTGCCACCGCAGATACCTACTACGTAGAAACTTTCGTTTACTGGTATTCGTCCACCCCAACCGTCCGTAACCCAAGGTTTTCCCTTACCGCCAAGACCTGCCATTCCGAATCTTTCCGCCCTTTCTTTTAGATGAAGCTAAAGGGGAACATTTCAAAATGTAAAGGATGTGAAAGAAGTTTCTAAAAGACTTCCCAGTTTCCTGATAGCATGGCAGTCATTGGACGCTCAGAGATGGACTGGTATCTGTACTTAGATGGCCTTAAGTGCTGGAAGTTGGAAAGGGAACAAAGGAAGTACTAACATCTAAACATGGCATGTCTGCGCATACGACGCCCCTGGTTTCATGAAGGCCACTTACAACGTTTACTAACGAGGAGTGACGAGGCCTGACTGACGGTAGAACTCATGCCTTTCATTAAGTAGTGCTTTTGCGGAATTGCAATTGAGTGATTTGCGAAATTGTAAAAGATTGACCGACGGACTGACTAGGAAAATTGAATATAGCATTGTACCTTTTGAATCTCTATGAAGAGCACAATTAAATTAAAGGCTGTCCATGTTAACGTTCATCCAGGACTATGATTTACTGTTCATCAGATAGATTTACACTTACCTAATTTGCAAAGCCAATCTTAACTGTGCGTGACTGGCACGCGCGCATTATAAAAGCATTTGTTTTTCCTTATGACAGGGACCCGACAGACCGATAAATCGTCGATCGAAAATCGCCCATACAATCATAAGCTGTTTGTTTAATCTTCGGTTGATCTTCGGTAATCTTGATGTTTATCGTGGATTTTCGGGTTATTTGGCAATCCTCGGCAGTTCGATTGTGTTTGAAGATCTTTGGGTGACTTCGGTAGCTCTCGGAACATCTTCGGAGAATATTCGTACTTCGGAAAATCTTCGGGAACTCTTCAATTGCTTTAAATTGACAAAAAAAACAGACTCTTAAAAATTCCGGCGGAATTCCGGTTTCCTGAACTTCCAGCTTACTCATCATATGTTCATCGTTAATTTACAGTGTCAATTGGTTTTACGTATTTCCGGTAATGTGCTACATAAAAACACGTCCCAGTGTAAAATTCCCATTGTACCTGAACAAGGCTGGTTTGGCCAGCCCAAATATAGTGCACCATCAATAAAACATTTTACGTTGTGTACGTTCGTGCCTTTATATTCTTTATTTATATCAGAAAGTCCAGTAGCTAAAATGTCAAAGTGATCCCATTTAATCCTGTGCCTGTATTTGGGTCATATGATCAGCAATGGCAGAAGAATGACTGTTACACGTCCGCGCTTTAAATTGTTCCGTTTCCTTTGATGTAATCGACGTTTTGTTTTCTCAATGTAGTAATCATCACAATCCCAGCAGCAAGCCTTATAAACCACTTTAGACCTAAGGGCGCGGCTTATTCTGTCTTTATAGGAGAAAAAAGACTTAATTCGGCGAGATTATTTTCAGAAACACTCTCCGAAGAATAAGAGTCTCTGGGTTTATAGGAAGTTTTCTTCCGGAAATAGCAGATAGTCCGAGAGAGCAAGATAGCGTCATCTAAACTACTCGATTAGCCAATCACAGCCCGGGATTTGGTTCATCTGGCCCGCTATCCACTACTTTCGTAATGCTTAACTCTAAATATACTTGATAGCAAACACATCAAATCAGTTCTCATTGACGAGTCAACTAGCACCATGTTCTCCTCACTAGTAGTAGCAGTATTTTCAGCTTGGGTCTCAGTCAGTGCTGCTGATCTGTCTTCTAAGTTCGCTCACCACGCAGTGTTGGACCCACAAGAGTTAATGAAGCTATACTGGACAGTGGATTGGGAAAACGAGACGGTATCGTTCGCTGTTGAGGCGGCCACTACTGGATGGGTTGGTTTCGGCTTCTCTTCAGGGAAGGGAAAGATGGTCGGTAGCGACGTAGTGATTGGGTGGGTGAAAGACTCTAAGGGTTATTTGACGGTAGGTAGTTAAAATGATTGCATCGCTGGGTTAAACTCTTCTATACAAGATTTGAACTGTTTGTCTTCATCATAAACATAATATGTGGGTTGTGCAAACTCTTAAAATCGTATGTCGCGTTCAGCTTTATTCAGAACTAACAAGAAAAGAACGTATAATATCTGCAGTCATCCTCAGGAAGCAAATTTTCATAGAATGTCAAAAGCGGCCACGAAGAGAGAGTGATACACCAGTAAGCTGTTGCGCAGAAACATTGGAATTTATTAGGAATTTATTAGGTTAAGGCTTTGTATCCACCGTGCAGCAATTGTTGTGTAAAACAATGTTAACAAAGAAAAAACACAACAACGAAAGAATTTATGAAACATTCAACTGAAACAATGCTGATCACTTTCGTTGCCTTTCAACAGATTAGAGTTCTGATACAAGTTTCACGAGCGTTTCATTTAGATTAAGTAGGGAGGACAAAGCCTCGACACAGACTCTATAAATGATCTTACCATTTATTTGCCGGCTGGGAGGTCCGTATGGTGAAAAACTGTAACCGAGGGCTTGGCAATGCGCCCGTGGCCGCAGGCCGAGGGCAGCATTTTGAAGCTCGAGGTCAGCTTTTCACCATACGGACCGACCCTTAGGGTCCGGACGCACTGGACTGACAAAATTTGTTTGGCCCTTCCAAAACTCTCGACAAAATTTGTCTCTGCCAAATTTTCAATTTGTCAAGCGTGGGCGCACTGAGACACAGAAAAATATTTGCTAACAAGTGTCAATCACACGGAAAAAAACATATCGCTTGTGCGCTGCTCGTATTAGTGCGAAAACCATAAATTCACAGATACCGCTCTTCCTCTGGCTCAAACGAGTCTTACTTTGCCGCTAGTTTCTTTGGACCTTTGCCCCTTTTTCTGCTCTCGTCTGCTCCTGAATCCTCAACCTGGCTGCTTTCAATTTGATCTGTCGTGTTGTAACTTGTACATGTACTCGGCTGACTCGGGACTGACTCACCGCTTGATTGCCGTGCAAACATGACATAATTTTGGCGAGCTTCGGACTGAAATTCTCCCACTACTAGCATTTTTTCGAGCATTTTAGTGAGGTGAAAGCATTGAGCATTATTCGAGCATTTTAGTGGTATTTTCCAGGAAAATTAATATTTCCATAGAGTATAGCAATAAAACTATTTTTTACGAGAAAATGAAGACTTAACTTGGCGTTTCACCTAAGTATCACAGAAAGGAGACAAAGGATTAACAGAACAACAGGTCATTTTGAGAATTACTCTTCTGGTATATTAAAACTTTTACATAAGTTAACTTGTTAACTTGTTATATCAAGTAT
>JAHPZR010025898.1:15000-25000 GCA_019787425.1 Platygyra sinensis
AAGAATATAGGTTACGTGATCAGGTGCTATGGGCTGTAATAAAGCAGCACATATTACGCCTTGTTAAATGTAATTCTAAATACTTAAGCTTTCCATGACACCTTCTCAGCAAGGAACCACAAAGGTAGTGTTCGCCTATCACACGGAGGACCCGACTTCGGATGGTGACATAAAATATCACACATACAGAGGGTCAAGGAGCATACTGCTACTCAACAGCTTAGACAAGAAACAAGTCAACGAGACCGGGTGGATGGAATTTATTATCCAAAACAAAAATGTGAGTATTATTTACTCAGTTTTAAATCTGTATGGTGATGGTCATCATTATAACAATGTATTAGATTGAAATAGCCCAAAGAAAATACGCGGGTTGATTGGTTTAAAATTGTGTCTCTATAATTTGATAGAAACACAGACCTAGCACGAGTTGTTGACGCAATGATGGTGTAAGCAAAGAGAATTTACATTTTGATGATCAAAGTAAGCAAGGTGAAAGTTTGGGAGAACTCAAAAAAGCTGTGGAAACACTCGCCTACGGCTCATGTCCCCACAGCAATTCTCGTTCTCCCAAACTTCCACTCGTGTTTCTATTTAACCATTAGATTATGAGCTCGAAATTTCTATGAGTTTATGGGGCCGAAGGCCGAATCAACTGTCGTCTCATAGAAATCGAGAGCGAATAATCTAATTGTTTTAGTAGAATTCTTACTAAAATTTACCTCAAATAACTATTCCAATTCGCGCGGACTGAATTGTCACCTTGACATTTGCAATTGTATACGCTCGCTTATCGGTTTCTTTCAAAAATTTCGTGGTTTTTTTAATTTAAGAAACCGTAAATTGCCTCCTTTTAGTCTTTTGACTATCCATTTGTCGCTATATGTTCTTTCAAAACTGTCGAGAAAGCAGAAAACGTTGCCATTATGTTGACCACACCAAGCCACTGCACACTAATAGCTGATACTTTGCGATGGCTCAGCCAATCAGATTACAGCATTTGCATGAGCATACAAGTAGATTGTACTAATAAACAATTAAATTATGAGCTCGAGATTTCTATCGCAAGATAGCTGACAAGGGCACAGCCCGAGTCAACTATCACGCACGCGCGAGACTGGGAATGATTGTGACGTCATTTCAGGACTTAAAGTTTCTGGAAAAACAGATTTCTCCGATATTTTCTTATTTTCTTACAAACAGTGCACCTTTGTACCATTTTTTGGCAAATTTATTAGCTCACAATCAGAAAATGGCTGAGAAATCTGTTTTCCGCAAAGCTTCAAGTCCTGAAATAACGTCACAATCATTCCCAGTGTCCCGTTGTTGGTCTCGCGGTTTTGCACCCCGCCGGAAGTGAAATTTGATGCTTTTGGTTCATCTAAACACAGGGAAGGAAAATCACAGTCGATATTAATTTTTGCTATTCTTATCAGTACATTGTGGAGATTTTATCGAGCAAATAAAAAAAAATCTGTCATGTACACTTTAAAACCAGCATAGTTGCCCTCAAAGCTTCGCTTCTCGGGAAAATATTTGCTTTAGGAACATCAAATTTTCGTGGGGCAACTATCAGCCGATAGTTCCTCCACAGAAAGGCTCTATTGTTTAAAGAGATAGAGTGAGTAGCGTAGCCGATCAGAGAACGCCATACGTGAGTGAACGCTAGTTGATAGAAACACGATTCATGTTTTCTATTTCTCAATTGTATTGTTGTACTTAAAAATACTTTAGTTTTAACTACCTAACAGGTAACAATACCAAAAAAGAAAACAACCTACTGGTGTTCTCTTATCAAGGCTCCAGAAATCAACACTAAACATCACATAACAAAGGTAGGCGTTATTAACTACCGAGACCGCAATCAAAGCCATTTTTGCGTGTTAATTTGCTACTGTCGGCAAATACCTAATCGTACAATTTAGATCGCGAGCAAAGATATCTGTATTATAATATAAGGTAAAGGGTAAATTAAAAGTTGAGTCCGCATATCATGCGAGCCAGAGCCAGAGCCTATCTCGGTTTCTGTAGCATGAAGTGACTAAGAATATTTCTACTCCCCTGATGGGATGCTAATAGGCCCTTTTGCAGGATCCATTCACATGGTGCTGAATAACTTATGCTGGGACGCAAATAACGCAGTTGGACTTTCAAAACAAAGAAAAGCAGGGCTGGACTAAGGGTTCCTTTGTTTTGGAAGTCCCACTGCGTTATTTCGTCCCAGCATAATTTATTCCGTACCATGTGACCGGATTATGCACCTAGGTGAGGAGAGGCACTGTGTGACTTTTAAGAAGTGTCTAGCCCTGGAGCACAACACAACGTCCCCGGTCAAGACTCAAACCCAAACCGCTGGATCCGGAGACGAGTACACTAACCGCAAAAGTCCAAACACCTCCCCCATATCATAGTATTAAGCTGTATACAAATGCAAGGGTACGTAAAAAAGCATTCTCTCTCATCATAACAGCAACACCAACTGTCTTATTTGTTTGGTCATTCTTTTTTTGCTGCCTTTTCATTTGATCCTTGTATTACTGAATGTATGATTGACAATCTTTAATTATTTTTCTGTACAGTTCGAGCCATATGTGCAACAGGGAAATGAAGGCTTGGTTCATCACTTACTCGTCTACGAATGCCATGGAAAATTTAACGAGAGTCTTTACGGTCCTGGCTTTGATTGCCACAATACTCCCAACATGGCTTTGACAGAGTGTTATTTTTCCACTGTTGTGGCTGCTTGGGCAGTTGGCGGTGAGGTACGCGCCCCTGGGTTGACACTGAAAATCATTTAAATAAAATGGCGAACGTTTTGATTTTTCCTTTTTCTTCCCATCTCGGCTTTTTTCTTCTGCTATAAGCTTTTTCGCCTTTCTGTTTCATTTGTTGTTGTATCACTATTCAGGCATTTTACTACCCGCCAAAAGCCGGTTATCCGATTGGGACTGCGGATTCTCCGAGCAGCTACTTGCTTGAGATGCATTATGACAATACGGATGGCGTTGAAGGTCAGAACGGTGTACATAATGATTTCCTGCTGTTTATAATTTATACCAATGAGACTTCCATTTATTTGCATTTGCCATTAGGGAGCCACAGTTTTCTTGTTTATATAACTGCTTCTCTTCTTCACTTAGATGTGTATGGATATGAATGACACATTGCTGGTTTGTTTACGCAGGACATAAGGATAGCTCGGGTCTCCGTTTTTACTACACTTCAAATCTCCGAGACTACGATGCTGGCATATTTGCTGTCGGACAATTAATCAGTTCATTCATGATTATCCCACCTAAACAAGAATCATGGCTGACTGTCAGTTATTGCTCCAAAGAATGCTACAAGGTAAGGCCTGCGATCCATGTACCTTGCAAAATCAAGGATAGATATTAACGGGGCTCTGTCATGAGAAGGACCTCGAAAAGTAGAAGTCCAAAAGACATTTTTATTGAATAAACGTAAATGTAAATATCTAATTAAAAACCCTGTAATTATCCAATGTAAGTGAACAAAAGTTATAAAAAGATTGTGATAACGGTTAAAACATGCACGAGGTGGTGAAATCAAATTGAAAAAGTCTGCAGACGTTTTTAAATACTATCTTCGTGTCATAGAAAAAAATCCCTTGAAAGTAGCTACAGTTTCCTCTGTCATTCCCCTACGTAAAAGTGTAAAAAAAGGTATGAGGTATATATGCAATAATCCATATTTGAACTGCGGTCGTAGATGAAAGTGAAGAATGATCATTGTAGTTAATTTTCCAATTTAAGCAATTGGAAAGAAGCCTAAAAAATCAGGGCTTCAACGGGATTCGAACCCGTTACCTCCGCGATACCAGTGCGATGCTCTAGCAAATGAGCAATGAAGCCACACACTGGGAGCGAGGTCAATTTATTTCATGTATACTTCACACCATTTCACTCCTCACGGGAGATCTGAACTCAACAAATTTACCTCGCTACCTATTTGTGGCTTCATAGTTCAGTTGGTGGAGCATCGCACCGGTATCGCGGAGGTCACGGGTTCGAATCCCGTTGAAACCCTGTTTTTTTTCAGGCTTCTTCTTTCCAGTTGCTTAAATTTGAAAATATACTGCGATCGGATCATTCTTCACTTTCAGTATGAGAAAACTCCGAATATGATTGCATTTTTTCCTCAAACCTAACATCAATCGAACACAAAAATAGCCGGAAAAAACTCTTCTTATCACACCAAATACAAACATATTCTCACTGAAGGGTAGAAATGGTTGGCAGTTCATTGTTTGTGGCAAACGTGATTCTTAATCTCTCTAAATCTTTCATCAGTGCACTGCTTTGACCAAATAAGATGCAGCAAAATCACTGTGGAAGAGTCCCTTAAAGAATCTTACGCAACTGAGACGGTGATTACGAAAAAAAAAACCCTTTTAATTAAAACATTTGGACTCGCTTCCAAAAGTCGAATGTTTGATAATTTCATCTGTGTTTTTACCTCAAACCTGCCATTTGGAATCTTCATCTTAACGTCATCTGTCTCGCCTTGTTTGTGACATCTCTCATAATCATTGTCTCGTTTACTTTTGCCAGCAAAACTTAAATTCCACAAAACTGCCAGAAAAAGGCATAAGAGTGTTTGCCGCACTTCTTCACACCCACCTGCAAGGTTTGTGTAAGATTTTTATTGCTAATAGTATTATTGTTTTCTTAATTTTAATTAATGAACAAGACGCCTAAAGGTGATTCCGTCTGATGCTTTGGCTAGGGAGTGTACTCCCATTGGAATGAGTTGTGAAATTAAGTAGAGTGCCACGATTAGTCAGCTAGATCAGCCGTAGAAATCGCTGTAGAAAATGTTGAAGAAACTGTCACTGTGTTTGTAGAGGAAACCGAGCGTAGGCGGAAAATTACTGTGCTAGCAGACTCTCCTTCCCCGCGGGCTCCTATATTTCCTCTTTCCGGGTGATCTATAAGATGGAACGAGAGTGTGCATGGTGTTTAGAGATGGCATCAAAACTGGCTGAAGTAATATTGCAAGTCGAGAAATGGAATTTGTTTCGAGGCCATATCCCTTACGTTGAGAACTGCCAGAAACACAAAGACTAAAATAATGTGTAGGGCTGTATTGCCGCCAATGAACGTAACGAATCCGCTAAAACATTAACAGGCTAAAATGGTGATTCTCTATTATATAATTGAAAGCTCTTTTGAGTGAGAGAAGAACTGAAGTAGGGTAACCATCAAAACGCTAAAGGCCCGTTCCGGTCGTGATAGTTGATGATAGTTGATGATAGTTTCAACTATCACGCACGTTTGAACACGAACTATCATTCACTATCATCAACTATCACCAACTATCATGCAGTTTGGACATTTCCAAATTCGACATGATAGTTCATTAGTTTTTTTGTTCTTTGTTTGTTTTTTCATGATAAAGTTTCAATGTTTTGTCTATTTGACCGAGCGGATGATAGTGCACGATAGTTTTTCGGTCAGCGGGGGGTAACCAAGGCGGGCTCAATGCAATATGGCTACCGCATTGCCATCGCCCTGTGAATCCTTGTGAAGAACAACAAAGCAATATTTGGACGAATGTTCGCACGACAGTGACGCTGAAAGAAAAGCGAAAACATATCATGAACTATCATAGACCGTTTGATCGCAAACATGATAGTCAATGATTTTGACTTGTTTTTGTACCTCTTATAAGTCCAGCAGAGACATTTCTAGCTGTAGACATGGTAGAGTTTTGCATCATTTCACACACTACAAGAAGCTCAAGTCGAGCTTTTACTTTGATTGCGCTCCAACATTTGGCGTTGATAAGCATCGAGAGGTATATATCGATAAAATTTCCTTTTAAATTCGATAATATTGTCACCAAACGTCGATTAATCGTTAGTGTTGTTTTAGTGTGGTCGCTGGTTTTCCTCACATTTTTTTTTACAATCGCACGCGGTAGGAGACTAGGAGTACCAGTTAGCGACGCTAGCACATTGCGCGATTTCGACAAACTACTGTATCATGAACTATCATGGACCGTTTGATCGCAAACATGATAGTCAATGATAGTTAATGATAGTTGAAACTATCATGCACTATCATTAACTATCATGACCATATTTGAACGGGCCTTAACAAAATTATTGATTGTCCTTAGAGGCTCACTTGTGTGAGAGAAAAACGCAACGTACCTTAACGCAATTGTTGTGTTCTCATTGATTGTGTGCTTGTTTATTCCGCGAGATAGCGAAAATGCTAAAGCTTCCATGAGCAGCATGAGGAATTCTTCTTAACAAATATTTTCCTTTGTATTTATCAATGTTAACAGTGGAACACTGAAAATAAAATAAACATCGAATGGAATAATCCTTCTCGCAAACGCTATTTATATGTGTGTTCTTGTAAACGGGTAAGCTTAATGTCAGCAAGAATACACAAAACCTTAAACATACACGTAATATGACTGCCGACTCATGGATTGACCTGCGAAAATTTCGATAGAGTAAAACTCTCGAGACTTAAATATCTTCGATTGCAAACCAACAAATCCATTACCTGCTGATAGCTTTAGTAGATAAAGAATAAATGCTATACCGAGTAATTACATTGTGACTAAACTTGATAGACAACAAATGCAAGGAAACGGTGTTCTGTGCTTGTTATATTTCGATATAAATCTATATCATCTTCGGACTAAGGCGGGATACAGGTAGCAGAATTTTAAATACTGCGAGATTGTACAACAGTATAATCACGTGAAAATGAAAAACAAAGAAACGAAACTGTCAAGAGAATAGGCGGAGTTCCCTACTGGCTTTTAAGCCATTGTTCAGAAATGGTGTTAAACGCTTGATATGGTAAGCTTCTTTATAAAGTAATAGATTCCAGTTATCATCGCGATCTATTATGTTTGTGTTATCACGCACGGTTTGGGCGAAAAATTCTTTGTTGATTACAGTAGTAGATGAAATGTTCTCATTAGTAAAAATATCCGGTAAGTTGTATAAATCTTGTATGTGTTTGATATTATCACAATCGCGAAGATGTTTATATATAGCGCTTTCTTTGTCCGTGAGTGCATGTTCTTGTGTTCGGACAAACAGAGTTCTGTTCGTTTTGCCGATGTACGAAGAATTACAACCAGGGCAGATGAATTCATAAACAACATTTGATTGGCTTAATTGTGGCGTTTTGTCCTTAGTGCTTGTGAAGAAACACAATTTTGTTGTCTTCTCTTTTATTCGGATGTCAACATTCGGATCGACGAGACATCTCCGAAGCTTACGTTTAAGCTTCTTAACAAGTTGTGTTGTTAGGTCACCGACGAATGGGACGGTAAGCCAAATAGTGGGATACTGGTTGTTGTGGGAGGTATCGTTGGCACGATGATCTGAAGCCCTTTTCTGTGCATTTGTTGTAAAGCGATCAATTATTACTCGGTATAGCATTTAAACCAACAAATATTTGAGCCAATTTTTGAAATGATTTGTGTCGATGTTTTCCGTGATGGACTCCTTGATTTGCGAATACACTGATGCAATGAATATCGTGTGTCAAAGCTGCTTCAAACTTCCTGTTTAGACTAAGCGTTAGGCACGTAGGCCGAATGAACGCACAGCTGGTTTGGTTGTTGAACTCGCTGTGGTTCGTTTCGCAGGCCGAGTGGACAGGGAACTTTTATTTCCTCTCGTTGCCAGAATCGCAGAATGTTCCTTGCCAGAGTCGCAGATTTCTTTGAAATTACAGTTTTTGCCAGAATCAAAGAATTGCACAATGTTTGGAAATAAAAATACTTTCAGCTGTCACGTGGATTTCATTGTCAATCAAATTTGCGTCGACGATGGAAAAGAAACCTAGCCATAACCGTACCGTGGCCTGCCATATGCCAACCTCGTTCCCAGGGTCTCTCATCTTTCGGGCGGTAAGATGAGAGACCCTGGGAACGAGGTTGGCCATATGCGTCCCACGGAATAAAGCGGTTTTTAATTGAGTATCGAAAGTATCACACAATTAATTTAGTTGTGGCTTTGGTTTACCACCAACCCGTTTGATATTGCGTAAGTAGTCTCATTGGTAAGAAATTGTACGTGCTGGTTTTGGTTTCACGATACTCTATCGGGTACTTCGGTTTTCCCCTCTCCTTAAAAACCAACATTTCCAAATTCCAATTCGATCCTGGAATGCACGGACATTTCTGAACGAGTTCTTGTGAACTCTTTGGTGCTCCGTGGGTAAACAAATTACATTATTTTTTTTTTTTACAACGCTCTAACCTGGATCATTTGCTTTAAAAAGTGCATCGCCTGCAAACAAATACGAGTCAGCTATTCGTCACAAAGTCAAGACATTAGCTGGAATATGCACGCAAATTACAGAGAGCGTTTTAATCTTGATTTTAATTTACCTATAAAATATCAACTTATGTTCTAATCCATTCATCCATTCCTCAGGTAGAGCAACATGGACCAAACATGTTCGTGACGGAGTTGAATTACCAGAAATTGCGCGAGATGACAATTACGATTTTAATTTCCAGGTGATTAGTGCAGTATTGCGAAATATTGCTTTACACTAAATTTACGTTACTTAAGATATCATAACATTGCATCACACTACACTGCACCTATTTAAAACTTCCAATTCAGTGTGTAGGCGTGCACGCACAATTTTTCCCACGACTTCGAGATTTTTAAATTCGGTTAAAGGTCAATATCCTTTTTTTAGTCTTTTCGAAGGATAGCTTAGCCAATCAGAAAGCCGCATTTGCATTGGTGTACTTTAATTCTTTTGAATTAAACTATGTATCCAAGGAAACAAAGAGAAAGCAATGTTCATTCTTTGACAAACCGAAAGAGATCCTTTGGTTCTTGACGCATCTTCTACTTCACAGGATATTCAAGTTTTGAGGAAAGAAGCTCATATTAAACCGGTTAGTGCTAATTTTTACATGGCCTGAAATTTGCATTGGGAATTCCGTTGATATGTTCGCGATGTTTAATATCTACTTGTTATTCCAAATATTTTCGCAAAACGCCTCTAATATTCTACGACCAGCAAGAAAGCACTAAACAAGGAGCTCCGAGGGAAAAAGTCCTATAACATCAAAAAAAAATTGTTGTTACACGGATTTCGAGATGTGAAAATATCCTTGCACAGCAACCAATATGCCATTTCCAAATTACCTTGGGCCTCTGTTTCAAAACGAGTCTTCGTGCAAAACTTTTCATTCGACAATGAGTTTGATTTGCACGAAGGTAAACCTGTAGGAGGAAGTAAGTAAGTGGTAAGTAACTTAATTTAACCAGGGTAGCCCATTCAGCAACGAGGCTGGTATCCACAGGGTCCCTGGGAAATAAATATATTTACCGTTGAATAAATTAATTTAAAACATCTAAAGAAACATATTTTCATGTGAATGGCTACACAGACCTACGCAAGAAGACTGGTGGGTTGAGGTTGAATGAAGGGGTTAAACCTTGTAAGGGATGTTATCTCCTTTTGTTATCACACCTGTATATATAACATATATAAAAATCTTGAAATAAATAAATGAATGAATAAATAAATAAGACTCGTTTTGACACAGAGACAAAAAGCAACTTGGGAATGGGCTATGCAGCTGATTGATAGACAGGGAAACTCGAGGAAAGAAGTTGACAGGCATTCAACCGTTGCATATTGTTACAAAATTGGCCTTTAATTAAAACGGCGGTGTAGTTCATTTTTCTGTTTTTGGTTTCGTGCCTTGTCTTTCACTGAGATCTATTTTTTTTGTTTGTCACTTTTGTTTTATGTACCTAGGGAGATGACCTCATACACTACTGCAAATACGAGACTATGGATCGTGAAAAACTTGTGCGGGTTAGTACCCTTAGTAACACTAATTACAAGTTTCTTTGTTTGTTTTTGTTCGTCTGGACGTAAACCGGCAATGATCTTCATTCCATTAAAAGGGGCACTAATATACACTCATAGCTACAATTTGAACAATGTGGAAATGATCTTAAATGATCACA
>JAHPZR010025898.1:32500-36975 GCA_019787425.1 Platygyra sinensis
AACGATTAAAACATTCAAAATGTTTCAGGAGATTGTTTTAGGCGATCAATGAGTAAAAACCCAATACTCTAGCCTTTCCCAAACCCCGCTTACTAAATTTAAGTAGCCTTTATTTCCGGTCCATTTTATAGAGCTCAGTGTGCAAATATCGTAATCAGAAATTAACCTACGGTCATTCATTTTCACACTTCTTGACTGCATATAAAGAAACTAAGTTTATACGGCTGTGGAAGAGAGGTGACTTTTAGCCAAGCGTAAAGTGTGGGTCAGAAGCAAGCACGAAGCACTTTTAATTAATTTGACCGAGATTTTCCGAGTGACAGCGTGCGATATTTGTCACCCGCGCGTAGAGCAAAGAGACCGCCAAAGACAACCCGCTTTGTTTATTACTATCCGCCTTGCTTTTTATGTAGCCGCGATGGTGACGGAAACTTGTTTTTGTCTAAACGCTCGTTCATCTATGAACCTGTATAGCCCCTCGACCCCTAAGATGATATTGTGTCTCGAAAGAAAAAATAATCGCATCTATTACTGAAGGGTACTTTTTTACTCCATATAATACATGGTCACTTATTTCCATTTCAATAAATCATAACACAACAGTATCTATTGTGATATGACTCCTTCTTCATAGCCTTCCGACAAAATGAACCTCTGTATGCAAATACATCTTTTATAATTTTTTTATAGCCTCACAAAATGAAACTGGTATTTCTCCAGCTTCAGGGTATGATAATGATCTATTTATCGATCAGGAAAGATGAATCGAAGCTTACCTTGATTTTCAGAACTTTTACAGACTGTCTCGTGTAGCTATAGAAGCTGAGTTAAGGCCAAGAAGCTAATACAAAGAACAAAACTCACCAGAACTCGTTTCCATATCAAATACTTCAATTTCGTCCTCCTGATCTGAAGAGATCTCCGGTTCAACTAGAATACTGAGTCGAGAATCCTTGACGGGGAGTGCTGTGAAGTAAATAATCGCCCAAGCTTGAACACGGCGCATCGGTACTATCGTCAAATACTTTAAGAGAGAGATCGTGACTACCTGGATCAGTGTCCATCTTTGACAAGAACGCGACTAGAATCAGGGACTCTCAGTATCTGTTAAAACATGTGAGTAATGCATTGTGTTACTGTTCAGTTATTCCCAAGAGAACAATGGCGCGAAATTTGAAAACCAGCATATTATGAGTGCGTGTAAACTGACTCAGCGTAATCTAAAACAGCTTAGTGAGCCGAACAGACTAAAAACTTTCCATTTTCTATAGCAAGACAAATCCACTGAAAATGCAAAGATTTGTGAAGAATTGTTCAGCATCACACGTACACAGTGTCAGATCATCAAATCAGACAACAATGAAGTCTTTTTTTTTTGTATGGTGTTTCCGGGGTGTGACTGATACATTACCTGAGCATGCGACGATAGTTAATTAACTATGTTGCGGCAAATTCAACGTTCTGCCGACTAGCTGTTTAGTCGCGAACAGATCATCTGCCTCTAAGCAAAGTACCTTCACAGTGAAGACCTCCGACAAGGAGAAGCTGTTGGATTATTTCTCGTCGGGGCGGCCGAGCAAAAGTTTTCAGAAACAACATTCCTCTGAAGAGTAATTATCATGTTTACAGTGACAGTCAAAATACAGTCCGCCGAAACAAGTTGATTCAGGTTAGAAACAACCTTATATGCCTTAGTTTTAAATCTTACATGATTAAGTACGTCTGTTTAGCTTTGTCCTAGCTGTGCCTCGCAGGTCGCCCAAGCTCACAATGCGAGGAGTTATATATATTTTTACTTGTACGCTAACGTTCAGAAACGTGACACATCACTGGCATATACCTTAAATAACAATAGAATTTTGTCTACGCGAAACGTGACTCTCGCCCTCCAGCATATGGAGGTGTTGTGTTACAACGGTTTGAATTTACAGTGAAGCCCCGATATAACGATCCTCGATATAACGATATCCCCAGTATAACGATAAATGTGCTATGTCCCGGCAAAAGTTACAGTAAAATGTGTGGGACAGAACCCTGATATAACGATCTTCGATATAACGATATTCCCGATATAACGATTAGTTTTTAGCACACCGAGCGTAAAATCTTCCCGGATATAACGATATTACAGTATCAGTACACAGATACAATTTAAACAAAGCACTGAATTTAATGCAATAACATTACAGTATATCGAGTACAGTAATCTATAACATTTCTGTCAACAGCTTAAAGTTAACGATGCCTCTTTATCCCCCTTGTCATGTAATAATTCTTTCAGTTTTAGTATTTTTGACTCCTTCTTGTGACAAAACGTATACGTTGCCGGGATTTCAAGGCCGATGCTGCGTGCTTGAAACGCTACATTTGTGAGTCATTTGATACTCATTACAAGTTTAATTAAACAATATGTAGTAAAAAAGTACATGTTAATTTTACCCCGATGCAACGATACTTTCGGTTATTTTACGGCAATATCGTTATATCGGGAGTCTTGATATAACGATACCTCGATATAACGATCTAATTCCACTGCTCCCTTGGCATATCGTTATATCGGGGTTCCACTGTAAAGGTTTGTGTGGGAACTCAACGGTTTTACTAGAAAGGTTAATTCTGCATAAATGTTGTAAATAAAATCTACTTACCCTATTGCTGTGTTGTATTTTTTTGTTTGTTTTCTGCCAGCTCCTTAGGCCGATCTAGATAACGCGATTTCGGCGAGTTATCAGAACGATTACATGTTCACGCTCACCAGCAGAACGAATATTTACTGATTCCCCAAAAGATGATGATGCGAGCACGCCAAGGGAACGAAGCACTTCACAACATGTTAATGATATGTTTTGTTCTGATAAGTTGTTCACTGAGGGACCAAAATGTTTGAGTCCCTTAAAGTCATGCTGGACCAGGAATTAGACAGCTCTTTCTATCATGTTACCTGATTTGGTGAGGGGGATCAGAAACTATGAATGCTTTTAGAACCATGCATGAACAGATAGCAGTTTTTGTCCCGTGAGGTGATGGGGATCAGAAATTGTGAATCCTTTTCGACGTATAAATAGATGGCTGTTTTGCTCTGACAAGTTGTTGACTGGGTGATCAGATTTTTTTGAATCTCTTTAAGTCTTGGGAATCAGAAATTCTCAATTCTTGTAGAATTATAGACAACCCTTTCTGTCCTGTATTCTGATTAGGGGGGATCAGAAATTCTGAATCCTTTTAGAATTATAGATGGAAGACCGTTTGGTCTGTTCTTTATAGACCCGGGGATCAGAAACTCTGAATCTCTCTAAAAAGGAAAGCGCGATGGACGATCTTTTTTACATGAATTGTACATTTTGGTTAAACTGGATGTACTGTCCCTGCTGGACTCAACTGAACACTTTGTTTTCCTCTTTCAATTAGCCAAAACCTTCGGAAACACAAACTTTTTCAGCGTCAAATACCAACACTCTTCGAAATTTTCCCAAATTGGAATGCCACATTTTAGTTTGGAAGGCGTTCAGTTTCTTATTATTGTTTCGTTTTGTTAATTAAACAATAGCTAAAGAATGTAATAAAAATGGTTTGGATGGAGTGCCAGTTGGGAGTTAGCCACCTTATCAAATTCAGTTTTCTGTGCGAGATGGATGGGTCAAGTTCAAGGTTTCAGATTCCCACACCCTTTGACGAGGAAAAGGCGTATGTTATCAATTCTATTCCGAAATCTACGGTTTAAAAGAACAAATGGCGTTACAGATTTTTGATGAAATGCAAGGCCAAAGAGCGAACAAGATTTGCACCATTAAGCCAGGCGGAGACGGTCCAAAGGTGAATACATTGGTTCGTGCAGGAGGTTCCAAATAGGTCGAGTGGACGATTTCCCTCTCGGACGCTTTACAATATTTTCTGCGGTTAAAACGTTTCTTGGTGGAGAAAAATGGCGTGGAGAGGGCGCATTAAGTCCATTGGCTGGTCATGTCAGTTCAGTATTTCAGGGAGTAACTCTCGATAAATGTAATGTTAAACTCGTCATACGAACTTTTGGGTTACATTCTTTGAAGGAAATAAAATTGTGTTTGCTTGAGATGTCATATACTTCAAGTTAATTTAATGATGTCACATGATTTTTCTAGAATCGGTGGACATTTGGATATTGTATCCAAATCTCTAAAGTTTTGGATACAATATCCAAATCTTTAAAGATTTTCATCCAGTTTCATTGAGTATCCAACACATACACGTGATGCGGTATACATGCAGTGATTTGAAGTTAGAAATGAAACTTCAATGCCAACTTCTCGTAGCTGACCAATGGTTTGGTATGAATGGTATGTGGATTTTCTTTCCTTTGCGGAAAAGAACCTATCTGTAGTATCTACCGCCGCAATAAACACACTTCGCCATAAAAATTCCATGTGCTCAAAGACAACTTTATTTTCCAGCCCATAATGATGTTTAACAGATCCAATCCTCCTCCGCCCACACCCCCC
>JAHPZR010025899.1:0-13759 GCA_019787425.1 Platygyra sinensis
AATAAGGATAGGGATGATACTATCTATAAGCACTTCCATAGTGATGGACATCATGGTCTTCAGGATGTAGAAATACACCTGATTGATAAAGTTAATTCAAAGGAAGATCTGATTGCAAAGGAAGGGCAGTGGGCATATCGACTCCGGTCAGTGAGACCGGAGGGTCTTAATGAGAGTGATTTCTTTTTTAGCCAGAATCGGGGAGAACGCACATGCAATTAACATCTGGCTTGGTATATAATTAATTTATTTATGAGAAGATGAGAAATCTGTAGCCTACGTTTACTAATTTTCGGTTTACAGTTTATTTCTCTTTGATGCTTACGTATAGATCTCCATGCGCATGCAATTTTTTGTGCGCGCGCGCGTTAGGTTGATATTTGAATTGTGACGGTTATTTATGGCCGTTATAAGCGTGGCGCACAATTTGTATTTCAATAGCGTAGTAAACTTGTGTGTAACGGTTTTACTTCATTCACCCTGAAGAAGACCGACAAGTCGGTTGAAATATAGGTGGTTTTGAAAATGTGTCTTATCTTCATTTGTGTTTTATATATATATATATATATATATATATATATATATATATATATATATATATATATATATATATATATATATATATATATAGTTTAGTAGTGTAGAGTAGGAACAGAAATCGAAACAACTAAGGAAATGAGTGAAAATGTGTTCAGCCATTTCCTTATGTGTTATATATATATATATATATATATATATATATATATATAGATATATATATATTTTTTTTTTGAAGAATTGGTGATTTTTAGTTACAACAATAATACAACTACAAATTGCAGCAGAGATAACTATTTACGGTAATACAACTACTCAACGAAACGATGCAATTATACGTGCTACTTTCGATACTATTTGCGTAAATTACTCTAAAACAATACAGTTTACTTATTTAACTTACAAAACCAACATTTACACTACTTACAATGTAATACGATTACTGATGCTACCTAATTATTTTCAGTTTTTTTTTTAAACTCATTTTATTATTTCTGATAGTAGTATATTTTGATATACATTTCAATAAGAAAATTACCCTATTTAACAAATAGAGACATAAGAGTAGGAGTGGCACATCCCCTGAGACAAAGATATTTGGCGCGGCTCATGCACATAGTGTTCCCCATTTTGCTCTGAATTTCCTTATGTGTTATTTTTAAAAGCAATTGTACGTTCACAAAGAATCTTTTTATTAAGTAAAACGCAGAAAATTTCGAAACTGGGAGAGGCGTTATTTGACCATGAGAGAAAGACGTGGTATTTTGCAATAATGCCATAATGATTGAGGGCTTGAAACATATTTGATTCAGGCTTATAGTCGTATAAAATATCTAAAGCGCTTAGGGTGACATTTTCCGACCTCTTTTCGTTCCACCAGCTAATTACCCTTTGCCAACATAATTGAGTACTGGGGCATTCAAATAAATTCTCATAAAAGTCAAGGAGCTAGAACCGGGAAAATATTGTTTCGTTCAACTCACCCGACAGAAAAGGTCTAGCACCGGATTCTTATAGAAGAATAACTGCTCTTTAAGACTAGGTACTATGTAGTGCTGAATTGTGGTACCACTAACAAGATAAATGGGGGTCTTTTTTCCAAATTTGGCTTTCAACATAGAAACGAGGCTTCATCATTTTCGCCCTGTAAACCACACTACTCTTATCAAAATATCCCAGAAAACACTTAAAGGTGTTGAGAAAGGCTGCAGCTTTAATTTGAGTGATAACGAGCCCCAAACCACGCCACGTGACATACCACGTGACTGTTTCTCGTCAAAAAGTCACTTTTTGAGCCAAATCTGGCAAGTTGCAATTCTTTTAAATTTCTAAATAACCGATCTTTTTATCTTTTAAGCCTTCAAATACAACTTGTAGGTCTTATTATGCCGATTTTTTAAAAAAACATTCACCTGAATGCACCAACTTTAAGGATATAAGCGAAATACGGGCACGTCCTCATTTCAATAGTCATCAGCATGAAAACGAGGCTGAGACCAAAACGGGCTTAAAACACAAAATTTTCAAAAATAAACACAGATATCAAAATGGGACTTAGTCACGACAAGTGCTTAGGCCTCAGTACGCTCATTCGTTGCCATGGTAACGGTAACCATTGCTAATATTCACCAATTTTAATTTTTCTGGCATAAAACAAAATTTGTTAGCGGTTAGAACGTGATTTCGTGGTTTTATTTAGTTACGGTTGTATTGGACCGATGAATACAAAAATAATCTATTAAGTGTAGATGAGAAACGTGCACACTCTTTGCACGTTATGGTGTGTATTTCTACTTTTGCTTGGTAATACACCAAAGAAACACGTGGAAAAGGTATAAAATATATGCAGTTATTAGTTTGCACAAAAATGAAAACTTTAACTTGTACAAAGCAAAGACTTTTTCGCTGAAGTGCACCCTTAACACATCTTTCATACACTAACATCACTAAACCAATCACTTCTGAAAATACATTCTCCCATATATATTTATACATCCTCGTTTACTGGCATTAGTGTATTTTTTAACAAAGCAAAGCTCGAACAACACATGCTTCACTTCAAGCTGTGAAAACGTTTCTTCTTGATGGGAGATATATCAGTACGCAGAGTTTTGCACCATAAATGATCGTCACTCAGTCTCGGACTCACTAGAATCATCACAGAAGAGGTATTCATTCATAGGATTGCAGCATTCTTCATCATCTGCCATACACAGGCAGGCCTCGGTGCATGCAAGATTGTTCATCTTGCAGGAACAGTTGCGTTTGCATTCGGAAGTTGTGCAACGGCATGTTGTCAGCTCATTAATGCCTGACGGAGCAGGGGGTCTTGTCATCAGAACTGGAACTAGCTTGTTATTGTCCAACTTCCATCCATTTCCTTCTGGCGAGGGGACATTCTGAAGTGACACCAAAGCTTTGTTCCAAACAAAAGCTTGAAAGTTTGCTCTCTCAATATGATGACAAAGACATTCTGATGTGGGAGGAAGGTCCTCACTCTTCAGACTCTTCTGACAAAAAAGGAAATATCGGGCCTCATCTGCATTCACAATGCTTTTCCCAGACGCATAAATAGAGCAAATGAATGATTCAGCGATTTCCTTTACAGGGTCTTGTAGGGAGGAGCTTTCTCCTAGTCTGCTGAGATCACCCTGTATCTGATTCTTCTTGATCAACACCTTCCAGGCTTTCTTCTTCCCTATTCCAGATAAAGCGCTTGTTGAGTCGCAGCCAGTAAGTGCGTGAAAGGAGGGCAGACATTTGCACAGAAGCTGGCCCAGGGAATGCTGAATGACATGGACTGGTACGAATCTCTGCTTCTCTTTGACACCGGTTCGGAACCACAACTCTTGGCAGGACAAATCTTCAAAATGTGCAATTGAAAGCACAGCCACATCAGTGTCTGGCGATTGGATAACAATCCGTCGATGTGTTGCGGCAGCATGCTTAGCGTGAAGCAGCAGTCGTGTATCTGCCTCTTCGTGGTCTGAACATAAGTTAGGCTCTATGGCCACGGAACCTTGGGTAAGAGACACTGTTCTTGACCCGTCCATGAATCCGCCAGCGAGGAAGACCTTCTGCGAAGGGCTTAAACGTTCAGGGAGGTGTTGACTTAAGGCATCACAAAGAAACGCGGCTAAGTTTTCTTTGTTCTTTGGATTGGAAATAAACTTTGTCCACTGCTTCGGAACAGTTGTGGATCCACCATGGATTTTCACTTCTAGGGAGCTTGATTCACCCCTCTTGTTGCGTTCGCCTGCTTTGATAGAGACAGGACGGTACTGATCGAATACCAGGTCCACTCGAGTGCAGCAGTTACGACTCAAAGTAGTGATGACAACATCTGAATATTTCCCAGACAGCTCTCCAAATGTTACAGTTCCTGCAGATTTTAACATTTGAATTAAGGCCATTGCATCGATAAGGCATGCTGTAGAGATTTCTGAACAAGGAAGGCTTGACAGACACGAGACATCCTTCTCCAACAGAGGCATCAAGGTGCTTTTACCTGTTTTTCGGAGAGTTCCATCTGGGTGCGCTAGTGCAATGGGCACACTGCACAGCTCATACGAAAGCACCTCTTTAAGATCTATGTCTCTGTGCTTCGCTGCTACCAGAAGGCGACCAAAGATCTCACGATCTGCATTTACCGATGAAATTTTCTCTTTCTGACTCGTGCTAATCACAGTTGTCTTTGCGACTGAACAGAACGACTTGATCTTCAGCTTTTGGATCGGATCCCAGAAATTTGTTTCATTGCTCTTCACTCTAGACGAAATAAACCTCTCCATACTCTGCCTGCCTAGCTCTGTCGCTCCAATGAGCCTCTCTGCATCAGCATCTGGAAGCACAACACCAGAGGCAAGATTACTCAGAGGTATCGGTTTGCTCTCATCGCGAATGTCATCTGGAATGTGAAAAGGGTTGCTGAGGAGCCCACAGCTAAAGGACTCTACTAGTTTCTGCACATCTTTTTCATCCCGTGACAATCTCGATGGTCCTGCATCTTTATGAGTTCCGATTCGAGGAGAGTTCTCAAAACCACACATTGCCTTGACCGCCTGCGTCATGGCAGCTCTATCGTGGATGGTCAGAAACCATCGATCCACCGCATCTTCTTTTGTGCTCATGCCAATTATACCACCTTTGGACTTGGAATCTAGGTTAATAGACTGCTCCAGGGCCATGTCCGTCCAGACTTGTGCAAACGGCTCTTTTGAGTGACTCACAGTGTGGTTTCCATTGATGAACTCTTTGTAAACTTCTGGATGGCTCGTTTCTAGCATGTTCATATCGGAAAGATAAACAGGAAGCCACCTGGAATAGTTGATCCGGTCCATAGCGAAGAAATGGGGAACCATGGCGGCCGTTGCGCTGAGGTGTAGCTTCCAGTTCCCAGTTCGTTCAGCTTTAATGAACTGCAGAAGAACCAGTACCATGTTGATGTAGTCTTCCCAGAAGCGGAAAGCTTTGGATTTTTCTCTCCCTTCAGATCTGAATGCTTCTAGCAGTGAGGTAAGCGGCTCTACGCAGGACAGAAAATCTATCCAGCCAACTTTTGAAAATTCTTTGTTTTTCACTGCAGCTCTGCAATCACTACTTCTGTTGACAATGGCGTGCTTGGTCCGGTCATCCAGCCCATTGTCTTGCTTCGACAGCCATTCCAGAAACGCTTGCCACAAAAGCCTAAAGAGCGCTTCCATGCTGAGCTTGTGGGCACGTATTCCTCTATTGTACGATTTGCCAAGCATCAACACTGAAGTGGTGCCAGCTGCATAATCTCCGGATTCAATAAGCAGATCTTCCAAGCCTGATTGTGCATACTTCTTTCCGAGGAGAGCTAGGTAGTTTAGTGCGATGTGAAAACCTCCCATTCTGATTACAGTGTTCTTAAACTCATTTGGGTATCTCATCTGTAGCTGTTTCGCTTTTGCGTAGAGATCTAGATCAAAGGTGATAACTGAGTCATGCTGTCCCATCGATTCACAAATCTTCTGCGCAAGTTTCATCAACGTGTAGAGGGTACTAAAGTTGCTTGCTTCTGCATGGATCATTGGGTGGTATCCAATCACTGTCTTCACTGGTATGCTGGGATATGTTAAGGTGTTAAATCCACTCCATCCTGGTGTGGTCTGCTCTTCTGGTTTCTGTTGGTTGCGCAACTTGAAAGGGTCTGAAAGGCGAAGGAGCATCCAGCAGACATCGTCTGTACAGGTGGAAAGAATCTGGCAGTCGCTCTGAAACCAGGTGATGATATCTTTTCCCACAAAATCAGCTAGATCAGGACGTCTGCCTCCCACATTCACATCTTCAATGACGACCAGCTCTCGGGTGGAATCGAGTGATCTTCTCTTTTTGGAGTGGTCAGCATGTACCACCCGTGGTTGCATAGGGCCGTACTGCTGTCGCTGATATATTGCCAGCGTTGTGGCGTGTGTTGTGTTCTTTCCGTCTATTGTCTCTTCATTTATATCGTTATTGTCAGCGGCCATCTGAATAAACACACCAGGATTTATGTTGGTTGGGATTAAGACGCCACTGCAATCGCCTCTCGCTAAACTTTCATTTGCTAAACTAGTCTCCAATTGTGCAATCTCTTCGTATGACGAACAGTGTCCCATTCTATTCAAAAGAGTTATCAGCTGCTTGGAACCAGTCAAATGCTTCACGCACATTGCGAGGCCAACTTGTTTGGGAAGTTTTACTCTTGCATGTGATGCACAGTGTATAAGATCTTGCCCAACCATGATGATCTTCCGCTCATCTGTGATGTTAAGGGCGCTGGCAGTTGGATGATCGCCGAGCGGCTCTCCAGTTACAATCCACCTTATAAGCCAGTAAAGGCACTGGGGAAGGAGACGTTTTGCAGTGTCGAGCTGTAAATCTTCGATGTTGAGCGGGTTTATACCAATGCCTTTACATTTCATGATCTCGTGCCTAATTCGAAAGGCTACAGAAAAGATGTCCAGGAACTCGGAAGTTGTTGGCTCTGTTTTGGCTGTAGATATAGAGCTTTCTGAGTCAGGGAAAGCACAGCTGCTGGCTGCGTTTATGACATCCATCAACGATATAGAGCTACTATACACGACCTCCGGTTTGGACTGTTGGGGTGGCTGATGGAAGACAAGTTCCTGCTTAAAATGACTGATCAATCGCGCTTTTAGTTTCTGTTTCGTGTAGCTATCTGCCTCATTCCCCATCTTTTCAAGCTCCTTTCTGAACATCGTAAGAAGTACATTCGTGTCGTAAGCTTTTCCGCTTTCAATTTCGGGAGTTATTACCTGGAGCAGCCGATGAAAGGCTTCATCGAAAGTGTTCTCCTCTCTTGGTGTTGCACTTTCCCGTTTTCGTTTAATATTTACCTTACTAGTGTATGAAGCATGGCATGACTTGTGATATCTTCCTTCGGCTGCTATAAGGTCATAGTTGACTGAATTAAGTATGCTTAAGAGGTCGGTATCTTCACGGGCCTCGGCAGATTGCTTTATGTTGTTGCATGCTTCAAACGTTGATATTCTTAGCAGTTGCTTTTCTTTTTTACGGGTTGAATTTTTACAAAAAATACATTTTGACCAGTCAAAGGTGATCGATGTATGCCGTGTTCTTGGTTCTTGGTGATCATCGCTTAAAGGCTGTGATAAGCAGTACTGTAAGTTGTGCTTGCTAGTATAGGTCTCATAACAAGATGAATGCCACAAAACGTCGTTTCCACCCATATGGTGAAGATCAGTGGAAGAGAGACGCTGCGACAGCTCATCTTGCCGAATGTTAAGAGCTGAAATTACTTTCTCAATTGATGAGGGTTGTGCCACACGCAAGACATCGTTACTTTTTTGACAAAAAATGCATTTACTGAAGCATGTTGTTTTTAGCCGCTTAGGAGGCTTTTCGAGAAGCTGCCAGCCATCGTCTTCATCCATCTTTTCTGGTGCTCACTTAGCTGCTGTGGTTAACAACCTAAATAGTTTATGCAATACCAAAAGCTTGCGTTAATCAAACAGACAATTTGTAGCAGCCGTTATGCGGTGGACCAAACAGTGGGTAAAATACCGCGCAGATTCGTATCACATATTTGCAAACAGAATTTTGGCAAAGTTAAACAGCAAAGCAGCCTTCGAATGCCCCTGTGAAAAGCATAAAACAGAACGAAAAAAAATTATATATATTTACTCTCAATGAAATTCTAGTTACAAAACACTGTTTGGCTTAGGAAGGCAGCAATACTTCCTTTATTGACAATCGGCTGAGAGCATTAAAAGCGTGATTTATGCAACCTGTTTATTCTGTCCACGAGATAGCAATAATAATTGTTTTATTTTCGTATTTTACAGTTAGAGAAAATGCAGGGGGCACCATTCATGGTTTTCAATGGTCAATGTTTCTTCAGTTACAAGGTTGAAGTGTGCTTTGATTAAACTCAGTACTTACAGGTTTAATAGTGATTTCCTCCGGCTGAATTACAAAAGAACCAAAAGAACAGCAGTCCTGGGAATACTACTGAAAGTCAAACATCTACTTGTCTTCTATCTCTCCCTCAACTTTTGATAGAAATTTCTGTGAAACTAGAAGAAAACTACTAACAAAATTGACCAAGAACTAGACAATCGAGTGATCATCCAAAATGGCGGTCTGAAAATGAGGCTTGGTTGCTAATTTGCTCTTACTCGGCCCACCCCCTAGCCGATAGTAGGAAATTTGTTTTTACACGTTTATTAAAACATTTTTGAGTATTCAATCAAGTTTAATTTGAAATGTAACACTCAGTAAACGTAATAATATGAATTGTATGAAAATTTTCTAAAATACCAATTGAAAAATTAATTCATTATCAAAACAAAAGAAGGGTAAAACATAATATATTTTTTTAATCTCTATACCTTTGGGAAAACAATAATCTGGATACTTCTCGAAAATCCCGATCTCATAGTCCCATTTTGATATCTGTGTTTATTTTTGAAAATTTTGTGTTTTAAGCCCGTTTTGGTCTCAGCCTCGTTTTCATGCTGATGACTATTGAAATGAGGACGTGCCCGTATTTCGCTTATATCCTTAAAGTTGGTGCATTCAGGTGAATGTTTTTTTAAAAAATCGGCATAATAAGACCTACAAGTTGTATTTGAAGGCTTAAAAGATAAAAAGATCGGTTATTTAGAAATTTAAAAGAATTGCAACTTGCCAGATTTGGCTTAAAAAGTGACTTTTTGACGAGAAACAGTCACGTGGTATGTCACGTGGCGTGGTTTGGGGCTCGTTATCACTCAAATTAAAGCTGCAGCCTTTCTCAACACCTTTAAGTGTTTTCTGGGATATTTTGATAAGAGTCGTGTGGTTTACAGGGCGAAAATGATGAAGCCTCGTTTCTATGTTGAAAGCCAAATTTGGAAAAAAGACCCCCATTTATCTTGTTAGTGGTACCACAATTCAGCACTACATAGTACCTAGTCTTAAAGAGCAGTTATTCTTCTATAAGAATCCGGTGCTAGACCTTTTCTGTCGGGTGGGTTGAACCAACTCCGTAAATAAGGCCTTTTCCAGAATTAGCTCCTCGACTATAAGGGTGGCTAAAACGATCACAGCTCGGTGATGTTCTCAATTTCATATTGTAAAGATTGCTGTTATTAGGTAGAATGTTATGTACCACCTTATATTGAAAACATCTTAGTTTGTTTTCCATTGTTACCTTGAAGGGTAATTCATAGACAGCTTTAGTCGATATATTTTGTTCGACTAGTTTCCTTTCTACATTCGGAGGTTAACTTTTAAGCATTTTTAGCACAAACATTTTACGAGCAGTTTTGGCGCTGACGTTCGCGGACGTGAGGTTGTGTCCCTCACTGTTACCAAGAAGTTCTGAATTAAGAATTGATTTTTCCATTCATCAGGGATCGCAGCAAGGATCCATATAAGTTAGAAAGTTCACTGACAAACCATACTTTCTTTGAAAATCGGGTCTCGATAAAAAGGTTCATCTTTCGTTTCAAAGATGGTGAATTTTAGTTACCCCTTTTCTATACCAAGACGAGTAAAACACTTGTTTCCCATCTATTCTTATGAAACGGTTGTTCCAAATAGTTTTGTGTAGATATTCCATAGTCGTGGAGGGGTTCTTAGAGTACAACTCCTGCCAAACAGTCAGTATGTCTCTGTAAAAGCTTGGCACACGTGGGGTCAAATTTAAGTCGCGTGTGTTAAAATTACATTCAAAAATAAATCGACCCCCGTATTGAGCTGTAACGAGGAGAAGACGGAGCACCATTTACTACCGTCAGCTTCACATAACGTTTTGACCCAGGCTGCTTTAAGAGATTTATCTAACATGTTGAAATCAACCATATTAAGACCGCCTTTGTCCACAGGAAGTACTATTGTTTGACGTTTTACCTTATCGGGCTTGAAGTTCCAGATGAATTTAAACGAATATCATTAACTTTTTCAGCGAAGTTCGGAGGCACTTTGAGAAGAGACGTATTATAAACTAACTTAGAAATTGCGAGTGTCTTAACAATACAAGTCCTTCCTATGAGAGTTAAATTCCTAGTCGTCCATTGATTTAAAATGTTCTTCAGCGTTACAAGCTTCTCTTCGAAGTTGATTTTGTAACTAGTGGTGGAGTCATAGGCGAAAGCGACACCTAGTGCAAACACATATTTTTCCGGCCATGCGATGTTAAGTGGAGCGCGTTTACCCAAGTGGCGTTTTAGGCTTCCAAGCCACATTCCCTCTGTTTTCGACAGATTTACTTTCAGACCTGAGCAGGTACCAAAATCATTTAAAAGACTAAATAAGTGACTGGCCGCTTAGTTTTAATTCAGTGTCATTGATTTTTAAACCGTGGATATTTTCGTTTTCTCTGATCGCCTGGGCTAGCACCTCAATTGCTAGTACAAAAAGAAGCCCTGACAAAGGGCAACCTTGCCGAACGTCTCTGTAGAGCTGGAAAAAGTCTGACACATGACCATTGTTCATAACACAGCTTGTGATGTTAGTGTAAAAAGTTTGGATCCATTTTCGAAACATCGGGCCAAAGTTCATGACTTCGAGTACTTTGAACAAAAAATTCCATTCTAAAGAATCAAACGCTTTTTCTAAATCGATGAAGAGTAACATGCCTGTCAAACTGTTTTTCTCATACAATTCAATCACATCGGAAATCAACCGAACATTTTCCCCAATAAAGCGATTTTTGACATAGCCTGTTTGATCTCTGTCGATCAACATTGGCAAGACTTTCTCCAGCCGCTTTGCAATATATTTCGTGGCAATTTTATAGTCGATGTTCAACAAGGAAATGGGTCGCCAATTTTTTAAGAGAAGAGTGTCTCTGTTTTTCTTGGGCAACAAGGAAATCACTCCCCTTCTTTGTGAGATCGACATTTCGCCACGCTGGTAGGCGTCGTTTAAACAGTCTTTTAAAGGAATTGCAACATAATCCCAAAAACACAAATTAAATTCTGCAGTGAGTCCGTCAGAACCTGGGGTGTTATTTTTCGAAAATTGTTTAAGAGCGGATAGGCATTCTTCTTCGGTGATAAGTCCTTCGCAAGTTTTCTGTTGTTCACCATCCAGTCTTTTTATGTTGTTGCAATTTGAATTGAAATATTTCGCATTTAATTGATTTAGGCGTCGCATTTTACAAGCACTTAATTTGGTAATTCGATTCGGCGCATGTAAAATGCAACGTTTAAACCGGGCCTTAGTTGTGATCAGATGAATTTTTCTGCGATCAATTAATTTTTGTCTCAAAAAAAAAAATAAAAGTGGCATGATCATAGGCCATTCTGAGTAGCGCGATGCGTAAATCACACGTGTCATACTCGCTTTGTTTATATACTTGGCTGAAATTTAGTTGATTACTAAGAAAACGCCTGCAAAGGAGACCGTGAAAAGTTTTCGATAGTGTGAAATCTTTTTTGAGTCAAATAGGCTGTTCGGAAAGCGTTTGCTCAAGGGACAAGCGTGAAGCATGGGTTACACAGGTTTCTTACTAGTACTCGAAACTTGCACTCCTAGACCGGTTAATTGATGCAGTCCTGCCTGAGAGTATTGTACCAGCTTTTTTTTTTGTTTTCAAGAAAAGCAACAACGATATAAAACGACGTTCCGAACAATCGAGATCTTATCTCAAGGAAAATCAAAAGTAATCTCTCCGAAACCGGCTGGGGATTAGTTCTGCCATTGGATGAAGTATTCTGTTTTGCCTTCCTTTAACTTCTTTATCTCTCTGAGATCATGTTTGCTTGCATGAGTAAAATTAAGACATAAAACAATCAAGCGACCGTCTTAGACAGGTTTCCGCCTGAGGGAATAGCTAATAGTAATTTATTCATATTTGGATCCGTTTTGATTAATCAAAACATATCAAAGGTTTAGTTTTATTCAGTCCATTCAGTTGTTAATAGCTACTTGCGACATCATGTCGAAGCGTGCGAGACATCAGCCAGGCTTTTACGCGACATTATTGAATGATGTTTGCGATCGTGCCTGTAATTTGAAATATCGTCCTAAGGTGAAGCCAACTGTCATGGGCATTTACGAAGTCGAGCGTATTGTCGCAGAACGGGTAAAAGGAGGTAAAGCGGAATACTTTATTCTGTGGCAGAACTACTGCCCGAGTGAAAATACATGGGATCCAGCCGAACATTTGCCGGAAGATCTTATCACCGCCTTCGAGAACAGATATGTTGATCCACTCCACCCCGATGAATGCCGAGAGAGACTCGCTCTTCTATTCGAGAAGGGTTTAAAATCGCCCTTGGCCTGCAACGAAACTATCACGATGCGGCACATTGTACTGCAAGCGATCTTTCCTGATTTGCCCTCAGACCTCCGTGGATCTCCGTACCTCGCCAGCTAAGAGGAATTGATAGCAGCAGGTCTTGGTCCTTGTCTGAAGAAGTGTTTAACAGTGAAAGGCGGTGGATGTCGCGTCGACGCTCCAGTCTACTTGAAGCTGGTTCTTAGTAAGTCGCCTACATTCTTAGATGAGCAAGGCTGCAAAACAGCTGCCCGCCCAGTGGAGAAAGTTCAGATCAAGTTTTGCAAGAGTTATTTCGTCGGACGTATGCAGTGAGCCAAATGGTGTATACTGAATAAGACGGCTTCTTTAGAAGCCACCAACTCTAATAAAAATTTTAAGACCAACGCAAAGGGTTTCAGCCATGTTTCGATTAGGGTAAATTAGATGGAGAAAAGTCGCAGTATTTCCAGACAACAAAGTTATTTATTTTTTTTACAAAATTCATTTACATATCACGTATCAGTTTGACTCCTCGCATCTGTGAACCTGCGAAAAACAAACAAACAGTGGATTCAACTTAACCATCCGCATATTCTTAAGAGTTTTTTGTCTGGTGAAATCCGGGGGGTGGGGGGCACTCCCAGAAAAATTGGGTGGGGAAGTGCGCGGCCCGCTTCCCAGAACCCTTACCCTATTTATGACTAAAGTCTGCGATATTCTCTACCCTATTTATGACCTGACCCTTACATCAAAATCTTGTTTCAGACCTGTGTTATATTTGGATCCCTAGTTCAGGCCAATGTTAAATTACC
This sequence comes from Platygyra sinensis, assembly GCA_019787425.1. Classification (NCBI taxonomy): domain Eukaryota; kingdom Metazoa; phylum Cnidaria; class Anthozoa; order Scleractinia; family Merulinidae; genus Platygyra; species Platygyra sinensis. The sequence goes on from JAHPZR010025899.1 coordinate 13,087, forward strand.
GTAAACATAATTTGTGAAGGGCTTTTGTTAATTTTCTTTACGATAATGATGAAAAAGTGGCTTCTTCTTAAAAACATACCCATATCAAGGCTAGAGTGCAAAAACCATACCCAAGTTATGACCAAAATGCCCAAAATCGATACCCTATTTATAACCAAAACGGCTGAAAAACCATACCCTTTGTGCCGCACATACCTATATAGCCCATATAAGGGAGTACCCCCCCTCCCCCTCCCCCGTGGTGAAATATTGCTGGCAGACTGGTCAGAAAATGAACCTATTAAAGTTGGGAATAAGTAACAGCATGCTGCGACTTCCTGTCAGTTGATTGTAAAAACTGGAGTCGAGAAATTGAGCCTCTTCGTAACCAGTATTTGAAATACGCCTTTGTCTAGTCACTTACCAGTACTTTGTCCCAGGAGCTCTTGAAAGATTGGCTGCTCTGCAGCAAACCTTAGGCTTAACACTATCCACACAGTCCCTGGCAAAGTGACAAATAACATACTATGATGAGTTCCGGAAATTACGATGACAAACAGATAAACTTTAGTTTTGAAACAAAGCATGTAGACACAAAATACTAACCATCTAACTAAATCGTCCATCTGCGGACTGGCCTGAAAGATCGAGACAGATAATAATTTTGTTGATTTGAAAAGATCATTCCGAACAC
>JAHPZR010025900.1:0-17500 GCA_019787425.1 Platygyra sinensis
TGAATTAACAACAGATCGATTCGCGCTACAATTGTACGGTGAATTTAACTAGAAATACGGTCAAATAGGACTCCTCTGCTCCCTGTGGCGTGACGAGCCTTTATCCCTATACTGTGTAATCAGGCTTGCTAATTTTCGTGTACGGATGTCTGCATGCTGCGCCGATAAGAGGCTACAGTAAATTTTCTTGAGCGAACAATTAAGAACGTCTGTCCCTTGGACGCACCATGATCGGCATGACCCGAAATATCTTGGATTGATTTGTTTAGTAAAGAAACGCAAATTCCGGATTACGGATTTAAAAATCCAATCTTGCATTTTCTTAAAGAAACGCACGCGTAGTTTCCTACACACCTCCTGCAAAGACATTGTTACAGGTACCCGTTTCAGCCTAAGAGCTACTCAGTGGTCTTCATAACTCCGTTTGGTTTTAGTTTTCACTTTAAAAAGGTGTTATTTTCAAAGATGAAAAGTGTTTATATCACTCAGAATATTTCAACATAAGGCACGGGGCTACCTGACATGGAGTGAAATTTAAAGTAGTTTTAAAAAAAATGTTAAGGTAAAAATGGGTTGGGATCACTATCAGACTATTGAACAAAAAAGGAAAGAAAAAGAGAGAGAGCACCAGGTTGGTAGAGGACTGTGTCTATCTACTAATCCTTCAACGCAAGTTTCAATTTTCCGTTCCCGTCAAATCTTCAAAATTTCATATTTTCTTTAATTTAACTTGACCTTTGAGAAAAAAATCTCTCTTTCCACCTGCCCAAAGTCACCGAAAAATTTTGCACGAAGCCGGAAAACATTGGTTAATGTAATAAGCAGAGGGATTTGGCGTTAGTTGCAAAAAGGCGGTGTTAAGCGATGTCAAAAAGCCTTCATGCAGGTAGACCCCCGCCTTAAGGTAATTCCCCTGAAATAAAACTGACAATAGATTTTGGTTCAAACTTTGCCCAGTGAATACTTATCATATGAGAACTTCAATTTTGAAATAAAAAAGGGGGGTGCCCGTACTCATTAAGGAGCACTGGGACAATGAAAATGACCCATTTTGGCATTATTTAATGCTTGTTACAAGAACGCATTCCCAGTAATAATTGTAAATTTTTGTGACCGAAACTCATGAGAACACGCATTAAACTAGAGTCAATGCATTGTATCGGACACAAATAAACTTTTTAAGTTTGATTTAGACAGAAAGCTGAATTCTTGAATAAAATTTCAACCAAATTTCTTGACATGGTTACCATACGGCAAAATAGAAAAGACCACAGTTTACCTGCTATTTTCGTTATTTATTCAATTTTTAGCAATAGGAATCAGATCAGTCTTTCCTCAAGCAAAGTTTATGATAAGTTGATTACAATGACTGAAAAAAAAGTTGGGGTGCCCGTGCTCGTTGGTGAGCTATAACCATTTTCCAACTGACAGCGCTCAATATCAAGGCAAATCCGCCATATTTTCAATGTGCGTGTGCACGCGGGCGCGCTAAATGACGCCATAAATTATGCGCAGAAAGGATGCGCAGTGCAATTGTGAGGAATAACCTTAAGGCGATATTTCACATTAAGTTTAACCCGGACTACTTAAAGTTTTGAGACTCTTTTGAGGAATGTTAAAACACCGGGAGCTTGGAAAGAGAAACCAAACCCTACAGTAAATCAGATCTTTTTCTTTGATCGGATCTTTAAGTTTATGATAACAACCGGTTGATAAACCCAGCGGGTACAAGCGAGTTTACTTCGTGGATACTCTGGGTCTGGCCGCACACCACCTGACCGTGTCGTGACTTGGAAAGATTTCTTTTTCTTGCGTCAAGAAGAGATAACGCTAACAAAAGATCAGACAACACGACAAAATCTCCAAGAGTCTGCTTTTAGGAGAAGCGTTGTGTGACATGAGACATTCCATAAAATCGAACAGATAATAATTAGGTAACTAAGGGTGCGTTTCTTTAAGAAAATCCAAGATTGGAATTTAAAATCCGAAAGAATCCGAAAAAGGATTTTGCATTTCTTTACTAGACAGATCAATTCAAGATCTTTCGGATCATGGTGCGTCAAAGGAACCGAAGAATCCACTTCCAATCTTGGATTTCCTTAAAGAAACGCACCCTAAATTTTGTATCTGTTCTTTCAGTGGCTAGGCCATCCCCTTTTTTTTTTCGTTTACCGTCGAATACGTTTTATGATTTTGGGTCGGTCGGTCGGAAAAGAAAAAAAAAAAAACGAAAAAAAAGGGAGAAGAAGTCTGGAACTAGGAGACCCAGTACCTCAGCATAGTGTCTGTGGAGCCTGGAAACGACTAGACGAGGTTACAAAGTCGACATAACGACAATGGAGGAAGAAAAGATGGACGTCGTAATTAAGGTCATTCCACTGAAATAGAGCCAGCACTGAGATTTTTGCCAACCTTTGCCAGTTGATTGTTTATATTATAGAAACTAAAATTTTTAAATAAAAAGGAGGGGTCCCCATCACATGCCCGGCCAGGTTCGTTTAGGAGCAACAGCACCTCTATTATCAACTTCGTTCCCAGGGCCTTTTCTCTACTTGAATACAGCATAAGTGCCCCTCATAAACACGAGTGAAGCGACAAAATGGTCGAGTGACCGAACAGTAAACGGCAAAAGTATAAATGTCACGAACCGTAGAATTCGTGTATTTTACAAAATATTATTAATTGTCCGCCTTGACAGGCAAGAAATCCGGTAGACGCTGAAACAGCAGAGATTTGCAAAGCCAGTCGGTAGAACGGCAACAATATCTTTGTCTTTCGGTGAATATTCAAAACATTTCACTTGAAGTGGCTTTAACTGAACAAAACTACGCAAAGTTTCAACGTTTAAAAGCAAATCCAAGTCGAAAAGCACAGACAGTGTCTCTGCAATCTCGATTTTGATTATGCAAACTCGCTAATTTATTACACCCAGGATTTCCGGGTGTAAGGTAGGCACGTGACCAGCCGATGCACGTCCCGCCCTCAAGCCAAGGAAAAGGCCCTGGGTACGAGGTTGCTCTTTTATACCCATACAGGGTTCGTCCAGGTCATGGAGGTCCTTGAAAGTTATGGAAAATTAAAATTCTGTTTGATAGGTTATTTACTGCGGATCACAAGGCAAGGACAATGAAAGATAGAGACACTAATTAAGCAGCGTAAACTGCACGCATTTTGGTGAACTCCAGAGTTTGTCTGTTGGACTGTTCAAGGCTAAAAAACGCTCTAAAACAAGTTTAGGGTTTGAATTTTTGAAACCGTGACAGCTAATCCTAACGTCTTGGAAAACTTGAAAAGGTCATGGAAAAAGTCATGGGAAGTCATAGAATTTAAACAACTCAAAAGAGTACGAACCCTGCCATAAATTCTTATAATAGCACCATGATTATAGTCACGATTGCTTACTAGATCCACGTTTCCGACGATCGTTTCTTTTTCTACACTGAGAATTGGTCCATATCTATTTTAAATAGAAAATGTTTTTACTCAATTAAAAATAAAAGATAAGATTGATAGGTCACTGAACAAAAAGCCGCCATTTTTTACTGCGCGCGCGATGATCTCGCCAGAAATTATGCGCAGCACTGCCAGCACAAAACATCTGTCTGTATTTTAGATTAAAGTGACGATTTCTTGAGATTTTGTAGTTGTTGAAGTCTTACTAAGAAATCAGTCACAATAGACGTGTGGCTTTACAATCCATGACAAACTAAGCTAAGCTGAAAAACCAGTCAAATATATGCCATTGCCTTCTTCATAACTTTTTTTTTTTTTGAAAACGAAAAAAAAGGAGATGGCCTTAAAAGAAAATTGTACTCGTATTTATACTTGGTATATATTTCGTCTTCGCTTTCTATCTGTTTTACTATCATTTAAAAATAAAATAAACACAGCATCAGAAAAAAAGACAGAAAAAAATCCCGTTACGCGGTTTCTCGTGACGGCGTTACTCCGTTACCCGTTACGCCGTTACGCGTTTTACTAACAACCTATGAAAACTATTTCGATATTACACAATTCAATGACCCTTCCTTTACATAGTACCGTTATTAGAATTCGAAAAGATTCAAACCTGAATTTTTAAAAAAATTTCAAATTTAGCCTCCCAAACACCATCATCAGAAAGCTCGATTTTGGCAAATTTCAACGGCAAAATTCCCTACCTGGTACATGGATTCCGCTGTAAAGATGGTATTCTATAGAAAGAGTAAGGTTTACTCTATCGTTCTGTGCAATAAAATTTTTGGGCAACTCAAACTGCGAATTTAGACGACCGAAAATATTTACGGTACTTGCTTAAATTTTATGACCTTTGAACTTACAGTTGTCTTAATACATACAAGAGATAACCTAAACAACAGTTGAAATTTTAGTATGAATGCGACCCTTTCTCCCATCTAAATGATTTATAGTTATTTTTTATCTTCTGTGGGCAATTGTATCGAAAGCAATATTTTTTTTTACGCTTCTAACTTGTTTATAAGTACATGCGTATTTGATTACTGAAGCGGAAATTTGTGAATATTAAATTTGTTCCATCTATAAAGTTCTATTTCGTGTGCTGCAAGGCGTTAAGTGTTCTCATTAAAACAAAATGGTATTGCCAAGTAGAAGGTTTTCCACTCAGATTTTAAAACAACACATAGTTTTTGGCTTACCGTCCACATGCATGGCTTGATTTACTCAACAGCGTTATACCGGGTGTGATAGCAATGAGATGGCGTGACGATAATTGACAAGTCAGAGTCACGAATCCAATCGAATCGAATTCATCAAAATATAGTTATTGTATCTTTTGACATCATAATACTTTGAGACTACTTGATAAAGACTCTCGTGAAATAAGTCTACAAAATTTTGAAACCCTTATTACGGTGAAGTGAAGAACCTGGACCTACACTATTTTTATATCGCAGTCGAGGGATCCTCGAGTGTATTCTCAAATCGTTGGTGGTACTTGCGTCACGGTCCTAGGGTTTCGAATCCCAAACATGTTCAATTTGTGAAAATTGGATAATGTGGCAAAGATATTTGAAGACATTTCTGCGTGACCCCCTTCCCCACCCTTCCTTGGTCGGGCTTACAAGCCTGTGTGGAAGGCGTCCGAAGGGGAGGGAAAGGAGAAAGACGAGCGCGTGAAGCGGTAGAAGATCAGTCCTCCCTTTCTACGGCCTGCTACGCAGGCTAACATGCGACTCGAGATCCGTTTGGTGTTTTTCCGAAATGTTAATATCTCTTGTGAATCAAAACCAAAACAAAGTAACAGAAAGAAAGTTTGGATCAATACCAGTATCTGGGAACCTGCGCACCTACCGCTCCCCTAACCCAACATGTTATAATAAACCAAATCGTAGACACTCTTATTCTTCGGCCATTTCAACTTGAGTAAAAATAGCAAACAAACTGCGGTTATAAACATAACGAGACAACGCATGTTGTAAAAACTTTCATTTATGAACTTGACGTTTTGTATGCTACAACATACATCTTCAGAAGTAACGGTTACCTAAACTACAATTAAATTTAAACGCGAAGACTAATACCAAATAAGGAAAGTAATGACAATGAAAAAGTAAATGAAAATAAACAGACCTAGTTAAGTCTGCTGGAAAAATATAAGTGGCTAGTAGAGAAGAAGTTTCTCACTGCCAATATTTTCATTAAGAGCTGGTTTTAAGGTTATTCCTCACAATTGCACTGCGCATCCTTTCTGCGCATAATTTATGGCGTCATTTAGCACGCTCTCGTGCACGTGCACACTGAAAACATGGCGGATTTGCCTTGATATTGAGCTCTTTCAGTTGAAAAATGGCTATAGCTCACCAACGAGCATGGGCACCCCAATTTTTTTTCCAGTCAATGTAATCAACTTATCATAAACTTTGCTTGAGGAAAGACTGATCTGATTTCTATTGCTGAAAATTGAATAAATAGCGAAAATAGCAAGTAAACTGTGGTCTTTTCTATTTTGCCCTATGGTAACCATGTCAAGAAATTTGGTTGAAATTTTAAACAAGGATTCAGCTTTCTGTCTAAATCAAACTTAAAAAGTTTATTTGTGTCCGATACAACGCATTGACTCCAGTTTAATGTGTGTTCTCATGAGTCTCGGTCACAAAAATCTACAATTATTACTGGGAATGCGTTCTTGTAATAAGCGTTAAATAATGCCAAAGTGGGTTGTTTTCAATGCCCCAGTGCTCCTTAATGAGTATGGGCACCCCCCTTTTTTATTTCAAAATTGAAGTTCTCACATGATAAATATTCAGTGGGCAAAGTTTGAACGAAAATCTATTGTCAGTTTTATTTCAGGGGAATTACCTTAAATCACGAATCAGCAAGGCTTCTTTAATTTTACAATGTATATCAGACTGTCCAGTGGCTAAAATATCAAAGTGATGCCATTTAATCTTGTGGCCTGTTTGGGTCATATGGTCAGAAATGGCAGAAGAATGGCTGTTACTCGTCAGCGCTTTAAAATGTTCCGCTCTTAATGAAAATATTGGCAGTGAGAAACTTCTTCTCTACTAGCCACTTATATTTTCCAGCAGACTTAACTAGGTCTGTTTATTTTCATTTACTTTTTCATTGTCATTACTTTCCTTATTTGGTATTAGTCTTCGCGTTTAAATTTAATTGTAGTTTAGGTAACCGTTACTTCTGAAGATGTATGTTGTAGCATACGAAACGTCAAGTTCATAAATGAAAGTTTTTACAACATGCGTTGTCTCGTTATGTTTATAACCGCAGTTTGTTTGCTATGTTATAATAAGTTAATAAGTTACTGTTACTGTTGGGTTAGGCGAGGGCTAGGTGCGCAGTTGCCCAGGTGCTGATATTGATTCGAAAGATTAACGTACCGGAGATTTAACCATAACTACTGAACATTTTTTAACAGGCCAAAATTGCCTATAAAGGACATGATTGCGCAACATCTTGATGCCCAACCTCGTTCCCAGGGCTTTTCCCTTTCCCTCCTCTCCCAATTTCAAAGGGAACTTCGCTTGTTTTTGCTTGTATTTGATGTCTACTTTTAAGAAAGAAAGAATTTGGCTAAGGGTGATAGGCACTTTAAAATACGGCATTATCTACAACATGTAGTATGCGTTTGAGGAAATGTACAATATTTCGAAAATTATAGATCTTTAAGAGGCTATAAAAGCACTGAAAGATCTATAATTTTCGAAATATTGTACATTTCCTCAAACGCATACTACAAGTTGTAGATAATTCCGTGTTTTAACAAAATGTATTATTATATTTCGAAAACGATCCACTCAGTCCGAGTTTTTAGACATCTTCTATTGTGGTCACGTGACATACCAAATATGGGCGTGGTTCGAAACATTTTTAAAAGCAAACGTGAATCGAACAAACACGGTAAACTTTGATGCCCACTGGACTTCAGGAGCCCCAAAAAAGGAGGTTTTGAGATTTCCTTAGCAACAGACTTGTGGTTAAGTTTCTCCCCCCTTAATACATCAAAAGATTGGCTGTGATTTTTTGCGTGATGAAATGCTTCCTTTAACAGAGGATTGACTGTTTTATGCTGTAATCTAAGCCAGTAACTAAATATTGAAGCTTCTATGTCTATACTTAAAGGGTACCGTCCAAGTTCTGCCCTACCGGCAATGTTCTCTGTGTACCATGGGGTATTTAGTGTTTGTTTACAGAACTTGATATGGACTTGTTTAATAGTGCTTTTGTCAAAATGGGTCTTGTATGATAATAGCTCCGGTCCTCATATTTCGCATCCATATAGTAGTATAGGTTTGACAAGGGCATCAAAAAGCTTATTCTTAATTGTAATTGTGGTCGTATCCGAATTGGAGAACAATTGTTTCACTGTCGCAAGAACTTTATAAGCATTTTTGCTAAGGATGTCTCTTGCGTAAGTATAGCGACCAGATGAAATCATTTCTATCCCCAGTATGGAAACGCCATAGTTGTGTCCTGGAGAGACACAGTAATGGCGGCCGGAAATCAATGAAAACATCTGGAATTCACTTCTACTATAAAAATTGATTCATTCTCCCTTTTGAACTAGCAGGTATTGCAGATCAAACGCTTTTTAAAGTGACCCTCAACGGTTTAGATTCGTTAAAATGACACTGATCTGAGCATTTTTTTTTTTAAAAAAAACTATACGTGGACAACATTACTGTCGGCCATCATTGATGTTCGGTGGCGAGAAAGCACCGAATAAAAACGCAGGTTGCTATCGCACTGAAACCCTTTCCAAAGAAATTGTGTAGGTGCTTCAATAGCCGAAGAAAGCTGAAAACTCCAGGGGCTTCTAGCGGATTTTTGCTTTTAGAATATATGATGTCACGTGAAAACAATAGCAATATTTATTTGAAAGTGAAAAATTGTGGTACTTGGATAAAGTGAAATACATGAAGAAGCGTCTCTCAAGTCGAAATTACTCAGTGAACTGAAATTTTCTGAGTTCCCCAACGGCCGAGTCGAACCCAAGACTTCTCCGAATACCGGTTAGGACGCTCTAACGAACCCTGGAGCTATGGAGGACTCATGGCAAGGGCGTAGGCCAGTGGGGGGGGTCCTGGGTGCCCGTGGACCCCCCCTTGTGCTAAAAGCCTTTGTGTAAGCAAATACACCTACACTATGCAGGTGCACATCCGGATGAGTACCCTCTGTATGAGGCAGTGTGACCCCCCCTTTGAAAAATCCTGGCTACGCCCATGCATGGTGAGCAAGGTCGTAAACTAGGTTCATTATGAGTGACACCCTTCCTGTCATACTGCCACGGCTCAGTATGTCGAAATGATCAATGTGAGATAAATGAAACTGCGGACTCAGAGAAAATTTATTTTCTCTGAGTAATTCGACTTGAGAACGCTTCTTCACTTATTTCACTTTATTCAAGTCACAATTTCACTTATCATTTATTCACATTTGTCATTTCGACATACTGAGCCTTGCAGTATGGCAGGACGTGTGTCACTCATAAGAACCTAGTTTACGACCTTGCTCGCCATGAGTCCTCCATAGCTCAGTGGTTAGAGCGTCCAACCGGTATTCTGGAAGGTCATGGGTTCGACTCCCGTTGGGGAACTCAGAAAATTTATTTTCTGAGTAATTCGACTTGAGAGTCCGCAACTCTTCTTCCTTTATTTTCCATATTTATTTTTCTCGTCGCCACTGGCGTACTGTTTACATGTACGGTTGAATGATTTTTGGTGCCATGTTATGGGAACAATCCACTAAAACACCAAAAAGCCATGCTTTCTGGCTTAACCTATCCAAATTCGCAACAAACATTCTACCTTTTTTCTCCTACTCGATATTTGTTTGCAGTTATCCAGTATATAGAGGCGTAAAGAAAGCACTTGGAGAGAGCTACATGGGAGCTACCTTCTGTGGACATTCTCACGATTATTAAAAAGCACGAGTGGCAGAGACGAAGGTTTAAGCGTGATAATTTCCCGCCCCAACTTATGTTTTTTAGGTGTAACACAGAATGGCGACAAATACCAAACTACGTATCGCAGTTCTTCTTGTATAATTTCATTCGTGTAAATCATTATTCATAGCGAGCCAAAGGCAAACAGATTCAATTACGCCTGCTCGTAATTTTTTCGCTTCTGTCCACTTAGAGTGGGTCCTTGTGTGTTGTATACTTTATAATTTTTGCTCATTACTCACTGTCATAAATTAAATGACACATAGCAGTAGTTACCAGTGCACGGTTACTGCCATCTCCATGAAATCCATCTCTGCACGTGCCGTTTACAGGATCTCCCGGGTGTTGTTCGCAAACAGCATTTTATTACGCTACTAGTTGTGAGTTGCGCTGGCTACACTCCGTCGATATCCTAAACAACAAAGGCAATCTAACTGAAAAAACACTGTAACTGAAACGGTTGGGCTAACACCAACCTGTTCGCTGTGACATAGTGTGGTCCCTTCCTAATTTGTTACTATTTTTCAGTAATTGCCTCACGTACAAGTCATATAAAATAACTTTTGATAACTTTCCAATGCCTGGTAAAATTAAGCGCTTTCAGATTATTTACAGATCCTACGTAAACCGGCAGCATTTTCGTTTGCGGTCCTTTGCATCATTGTTTTTAAACAATAACTACGTACAGCAGCAGCTGCAGCAAAAAGGAGAAGACGATTCTGAACCTCATAAGGATACCGTGACTGCTATAAGCATTTTCTCAGTCTCCAATCGGTATTTTGATCACAAGATCCGATGATTACTCAATCGGAGCGCACTTTCGTTAAAAATTTAAAAGCACCGGGAATTGATCTAACGGAAAGGGCACTGTTCAGCTGAAACGAAGGCGCTGTAAACCCATTGACAAAATCTGCCGTTTACAATGTTAATGCGCGTTAAGCATTCTGTTGGTCTGATACAAAAAGCCCAATTGATCTCGGCGTCTTTTCTGTTTGTCTTCAGGCTTAAAAAAATAATTTCAAAGTTAGGAATCGGATAAAACTTTGTCTCTGTTACTCTCTGTGTACACTATGTCGGAGAAATTTGCAACGCAGAAATTTTCCAACCCTCTTGATGGTCACACTAATCCGTCGGGAAAACAGAGCTTTTCGAAAACGTTCTTCAAACTGCAGGAATTGGAAAACACTGCCTTTGCGTTTTAGAGTGGATAAAAAAACCTGCGCTTTTCCAAAACGATCATCATCACGGTAATCATGTGATTTCCCTGACCGAGTTTTCTTCAAACACGAAACCTAAACAAGGCTGAGATGCCCCCCCCCCCCCCCCATTCGGGGACGTGCCGCTGAACAGGGTATTTGGCCTCGCTGTCATAAAAAGGATATACAATTTGATTTGTCGCTGTCCAAAACAGGGTCAGAACCTGTCCTAAACAAGCTATTGTGTTACCAGCCGAGAGACTTAAACCCAGACTGCGAGCAGTCTCTTTGCTATTAAAACAAATCACCTTTCTAGAGATGTAATGACGGCATTTTACCACGCTAATTTAGAGCTTAATACTTCATGAAGTTTTTTACAAATCAAGCGTAGAGACGCAACAACTGGGTTTTAAACTCATCGAGCATGATTTCTCTGATTTGAATGGCTTATTATATTAAACACTGGAAATTCCTGTAAAACTAAAGAGTGTGTATTTTCCTTCGTCCTAAACAGGGTCTTGAAATGAAGGTTGTTGTCCTACGCAGGGTAGGAATTTTAGAGTATTTTTGTCCTAAGCAGGATCAAGATTTCAAACCTTAGGAGTTACCCCCTATACCCAAACATGGGTCAAGTACCCCTCCCCCCGGGAAAGGGGGGGGGGCCTAAGATAAAATTTTTACGCCCGATAGAGTGTGTCAGGCAATAAACAAAATCAAAACCCATGCTGTGGATAGAGTCAAGAAACTGCAATATTATAAAAGATAAAGAAAGAAAACAGTTCTCCAAGTTAAGGGTGTGCACGTTGTCCCAAAGTTTAGATAATCGTAGAAATGTTCAGCACAAAATTATAGAGCTTACTACGGAGCGGCCATATTAAAGGACCACACTGGTCCTCTAATACGGCTGCCGTTATATAGTGTAAACATCGGAACTTACTTTGGCTATCTAGTTAACTGATACTTTGAACTGAGCCAAAAAACATTTACACCAGTACTTATCCTAGTACTTAAACTCCCAAAATGACTAAAAATCACGAGATAAGTGTTTATTATGCGACAAACGCGATCTTAGCTCTATGTCACGCACCGCCATAACTTCGAAATTCAACTGAAATGCGCTGGTTTCCAAACGAAGGCCGCTATTGAGCTGAAAAGTTGTAAATAGGTATACATTGAGTTCCTGTTATGTTGTGCATGATGAGGATCAAACCTTCAAGGGCCCTCCAGTTTTGGATTTGAGAATTTGATGACGTCAAGTGCATACCTTATTTGTATGCGGTCAGCGGTCAGCGAAGATGGCGGTTGTCCTTTTTTTTTGCTCCCTGTGAATTGCGAAAAATTCCCTCAATTTACAGTTCTATTTTCGATATATTCGACATAAATGCTTGTGCTGGTAGTTTTTCGCTCTTCTGTCGTAGTATTTTTTACATTTTATTTATGCTTTGAAAACGGAATGCCTACTATCAAGGAATTTGAATCGCTCCTCGACAACAAGCTTCAACCACTTCAAGCGAAGTTGGATGACCTTGTTAAGCAAATGAATGATAATTACATGGCTCTACAAAGAAAACTTGATCTACTCGAAGCAAGAAATGTGAGTCTAGAAGCTGAAAATGCTACTCTGACCAACAGATTGCAATCTTGTGAAACCTGTTTGAACAATTTGGAACAATATTCCCGCCGAGAATTCGTGGAAATTTCTGGTATACCCGAGGTGAAAGATGAAAATACGGATGACATTGTGATAAAGGTTGGTTCTTTAATCGGATTACATTTAACAAAAAATGATATATCAGTGAGTCATCGATTACCAAAAAGATCTTACAGTGCTGCACTAAGAGAAGGACCTCATCAAGCTTCCTCGAACAGTAGCTCAAGAGCTCCTAATATTATAGTAAAGTTTGTACGGAGGGAGACGAGGGATCACTTTTATAAAGGAAGGAAACTCTTACGAGATAAATCGACAAGAGACTTGGATCTTGCTAGATATTCGGAAAACAAAATCTACATCTCGGAAAACCTTACCCAAGCCAATAAGGATCTCTTTAAGGAGTGTCTGAAAATTAAGAAGGATCTAAAGTACAAGTTTCATCTGGACTTCTTATGGTCGTACCTATCTTCGGAAAGATCCAGTAAGTCCTGTTGTTGCCATACTGAAGAAGTCTGACCTGGATATTCTGAGGCAAGATGGTGGAGTTCATTCATCCCCAGCTAACCCAACTGGCTAAGTTACCTATTTATGTTACATTTCTTTATTACATATTATGACCTTTATACACATAGATAACTTACCACGTTTTGAACTATTATCTAAACTTGACAAGATATCCAGTCTCAACCATCATGATGTGGAAAATAATTTTATGCAGCAGACTGACTTTAAATATTACAGCTTAGAAGACTTTCTTAATAATGAGAATCTTAATCAGAGTAAACATAATCTATCTTTTTCTACTATTCATTTCAACATTAGAAGTCTCTCTGCCAACCATGATGGCATGACTTTGCTGCTATCAGAACTTCAGCATGCTTTTGATGTTATTGGTCTCTCTGAGACAAAGATAAAAGATAGTTGTGATCCAACCAGCAACATTACTATCAATGGTTATGATTTTATTTCAAAGCCGACCCTAACTAATGCTGGTGGTGTGGGTCTCTATGTCAAAGAAGGGATTCCATTTAATATTCGAGAAGACCTTTGATTAAATACCAAGGAATTTGAATCGCTATGGATTGAAATCAATCGTTATCCTTATAAAAGTTTAGTGTGTGGTGTCTTATATAGGCACCCAAGTGGAAACCCTGGGGATTTTACCAAGTACCTTTATTCAATATTAGACAAAATTTCAAAAGAAAAAAAGCTATGTTTATTTATGGGTGACTTTAACATTAATCTGTTAAACTTGAAGACTGCCAATTAACTGAGGAATTTATAAATACAACAGTTTCCTATGATTTCCTACCACATATTCTACAGCCTACAAGAATTACTGATCACACAGCAACTTTAATAGATAATATTTTCTTTAATTCTAATGAATTCTTTTCCATTAGTGGTAACCTGGTCTGTGATCTAACAGATCATTTACCAAATTTTTTATTCCTTAATACTCTATCTTGGACATCAAACAGTGGTGTAAGATACACACGTGATTACTCCAATCTTGTTCAGGAAGACCTCCTACTTGATGTTCAGGCTATTGAATGGGATAATATATTTAAGGAGAATGCATATTAATGAGATATTTGATTCTTTCTACTCCGTAACTTCTAATACAATAGATAAACATGCTCCTCTGAAAAAGTTAAGTAAAAAAGAAGCTAAATTTCAATCTAAACCTTGGATTTCACAGGGTATTCGGAAGTCTATCAAAACAAAAAATAAGTTATTTAATTGTTATCTACGAAATAAATCTCAGTCTAATTACTCTAAATATAAAATTTACAGGAACAAACTAAAACATTTTAAATGTTAGTAAAAAGATTTATTATAATGAGTACTTCTCATACCATGTCAATAATGTTTTTTGAACTTAAACTACTAAAATTTCAAGATCATATCAAACTTTAAACTCTTTACTTCATGCACCAATTCTTTACTGGCAAATTACCAAATATTTTTGACTCATTTTTTATTAAAACTTCAGATAACATAATGTCAACACTCGCTTTGCAACTAGAACAACTTTTTATGTTCCAAAAATTCGAACAAACTATGGTAAATTTAATATTCGATATAATGGACCTAAATTGTGGAATGAAACTGATGAGAGATTTAAAATTCTAACTCCTCATTTATTCAAAAAAGAATTAACCAAGCATTTCATTAAGTTCTATTAAGTTTTACTACTACTGTTATATTTTGGTGTTTCTGTTATTTATTCATCTACTTATTTATTTATTTTTATTTTATTATTGTATACTTGTTTAAGAATTATTTGTCCTTTAATCTAATTAAGTGTGTAAAAAGTAAAATGTAAAATGCCTCTTTTCTGACCTTATACCTATTTTCAATTGATAAATGGTGGTCACCCAACTAGTTTAGCTCTTTAGTTATTTTGGGTGACCAGCAACTGTATGTATTTTTAATTTATTTCTTGTTCAATTAGTCATTTAGTTAATGTTACAGTTCAAATAAATCTTGTTGTTGTATGCATGTTAACAATTTAGCCGAAGGAGGCGTGGCCGGGTAGTTTTAAAAGGCGTTGGATTTGAAATCTGGCTGCCCTTGTTAAATCCTCCACTCTATAGTTATTTGCATTGTTCTCGATATTCCCGAGTTCAACTCCTCAACCGCGAGGTAAGAGATAACCCAAACTTTATTACTGATATTTAACCAGTGCAGTTTATTCCATCTCCATGAAATCCATCTTTGCACGTGCAGTTATAGGATCCCTGTGTGTTGTTACAAACTGCATTAACATCACAGCTGTGTGTTCCATAGGTGCACTCGTCGATATCTGAAACAACAACCAGGGGAATTTTATAATGGCAAATTTAACAATTGGTTCATGTTTTAGCGTGCACTATCGAGTTATGGAGCACGCGGGAAGTTTGGAGAGCACGAAAGAAGCGTAAGAGTTGCCCGAGGCGATAGCCGAGGGCAACTCTAGCTTCTTGAGTGCTCTCCAAACTTCCCAAGTGCTCCATAACTCGATAGTGCACAGCTAAAAGCATGAACCAATTGTTTTATAACATAGCCGGTGGAATTGTGCATAAAATCCTGAAAATCGACGCGAAAAAAATACAACAATAACAGAAGTGATTGTTCGCGGTAAGCGAAATATTAAGCAAAATAGGAATTGGTTTTATTTCAATTTTTCTGTTGAAAGCTCGAGGTTTATATTTAACAATTTTATAACGGTAAAACTTAAGCTTACCTTTAAAGGTTGAAACAGACCAGTTTGTAATTTGTTTGGTTTTACCAGAGTGTCTTTCGGACAGTGAAGCGAATCGTGACGGCGCTGATGCCGAGTTTCCTCTTCCGTTGTTTTTCTCTTTTTCTGCCTCATTTAAGAACTCTAGCCCACGAGAAGAGGCCGGAAAATTGTGCTTGTTTTGGGACTAGTGGGCCGAGTCTCTGTATCCATCATTGAAGCGAAATATAATATTTTTCCCCACGCTGACAATGGCCGCTCGCGCGAAAAAAAATTCTGGCAAAGCGATTTGCTGACGCCATCAGCGAGCACTATCGAGATTTGGTGCACGCTTACGTATACTGAATTTGATTGCGTGGCTCTGCTAGCTATGTTATAAACACAATTATTATTCAACAAATTGTAACACTATCCAAATATGGTCATGAGCTCTCGATATCTGTCATCCGTAGGTAACGGATATCCGGCGATATACGTAGCTTCGTACGTGGGAAGAAAAAGTGAAGTGAAAAAATGTCACAGAAAGGTTTAAAAATGTTACGAGCTTGGAAATCAATTTTGTTATCAATTTGTTGAATAATAAAACAATTATCCTGCTCAATCTCGCGGAATATCGTCTGATTTTAGCCGACTCGGCCTACGGCCTCGTCGGCTAAGTATCAGACGATATTCCGCGCGATTTCGCAGGATAATTGTTAATTATCCGTCAACAGACGCAATAGGCCCTTTGCAGCTAAGCCATCACGTGACCTACTTTTCATAAAATTATGGGCTGCGACTTTAAGAATGCCAGAAATGGAAAAAGCGTGTCGAAAACATCAAAACGGCCAAGTTTGAAGCCCCTGGCATTAAAAAATGAGATTTTATGGCGGTTTGAATTTTAAAAAAATTAAGAAGATTTGTATGGAAAAAGTTGCTGGAGAGCAAGGCCTTGCTCTCCAGCAACTATTTCCATACAAATCTTCTTATTTTTTTTGAAATTCAAACCGCCATAAAATCTCATTCTTTAATGCTAGGGACCTCAAACTTTGCCACTTTGGTATTTTTGATATGCTCTTTCCATTTCTGGCATTCTTTAAGTTATAGCCCATAATACAAAAGATTTTTAGGAAAAATATGGTCACGTGACCCCAGCTGCAAGGGCCCATTCAGTGGCTCTTTTTAGATTGTCTACTCAACAAGATATATTGGCGCAAAAGAAGAGGAGCTCCATTCATTGCTGTCAGTTGAATGATATGTTCTTTATCCAGCACTCCCTACCCAACAAAATATCTTTTTCCATCTATGCAAGAGATTTTGATTCTCCTGATCTATATAGTTACCTTTGCGTGTTTTTTTTGTTTTTTTTTTAATTATTATTATTCCAAAATACAAGCGTTATTTACAACATAATGAGACATTAAATACACTTAAATACACTACTTACAAGACAAAGTAACATAAAACTCTAGTTCGGTACTATTTGAATGTTCCAGTGTTATTATTTATAGATCTGGGTAAGGAAATACAGGTATCTACTTGAAGGGACATCTTCTTTAAGATATTTAACTATTAGATAAATTTTAATCTATATTTTCAACATTATATTTTACGTTTAATTTAGTGACGAAATCAGAGAGAGTAATTGATCTATTGTGGAGTTTGCTGGAGTAAATGTAATAGCGCATATACAACAAGGTGTAATTGAGTTTTCTTAACAGAGTTTTGTTTGCAATTGAGGAGTTGGGAAAGAGTCCGAATAACGTTTCTTTAGCAGACGGATGTTGGTTAGTGTAATTTACATTATTGAACCATTGAATAACTCTTCGCTGGAAAGCTTTTGAGAATTGACAGTTAATAAATGTATGTTCGATGGAGTCTTCATTTCCACAATATAAACAATCACTATCTTGTTTAATACCAAAGCGACATAATTCTTTCTTGGTTACTATGATTCTATGTAAGAATTTGTAGTGGAATTCTTTTAATTTATTTTCTCTGCAAATCTGTTTTGCTAATTTGAAAAT
>JAHPZR010025900.1:20000-30000 GCA_019787425.1 Platygyra sinensis
CTTTGTACTGTATAGTTAAGGTATGAAATAAGTTCTTCATGCTATCTTGTTTAATCCCTGACGAAGTGTGTAGTAATCACACGAAACGGGTCGGATGAATAAAAGAGTTAACAAGATTCGTTGCTGTCTGCTCCTCACTAGCGCCTTTTTTTAAAATTAGCTGGTCGAACGAAAAGAGATCGGAAAATGTCACCCTAAGCGCTTTGGATATTTTATACGGCCATAAGCCGGAATCAAATGTTTTTAAAGCCCTCAATCATTCATTCTCGTCCCCAGAGGCCGCGATCCTTTTGGTCAGTTACGGCACAGGCCTCCCGAACTCACGATTCGAGGAATCGATCAAATATTAATGATTTATGTACGCGTATCGAGTGAGACGTGACTGACTTACGTGCGCGGTGTTGTGTTACACATTGGGCCGTTGAGAATTTGAGCGCTCTACAAGGCATTGTATGGAATTTAAAATAACGAAGGATAAAATCGCACAATGAAATAAAATGTTACTTTTTTGGAATAAAACTAAGTAAATGAACTCACCTTGCCTTATTTCTGTTGTCCATTTGGCCTATTTCGTCGTTTTTGGGGGGTTTTCAGGTGTTTGTCTTAGCTTTCTATAGACGAAGTCAAGGCTGGACACTGCTGTCTCGAAAGACCTGATCCGAGAGGCCGTTTTCTCGCCGAAATTCGAATCCGCTGTTCGATTTTTCCCTCCAACGCAAAGAAGGATAGTCCATTGGTCCTCTTATCCGGTCGGCTTGGAAAAATCTTCAAACTTTCCCCTCCAATTCGAACAATTTCTGCTTCACTGCTGGAGGTTTCAACTGTTCAACGCACCGTGTGACCATCCAACATACTACGCCACAGTTTGAAATCAACATTAGCGACCGCTCCTTCGTGACAAATGTGACTTACCAGACGGGTGCACAGTCTGGGGAGAGAATTGTATTTTAACGGAAATTTTTGACTGTGCACCCGTCTGGTAAGTCACATTTTTGTCACGAAGGAGCGGTCGCTAATGTTGATTTCAAACTGTGGCGTAGTATGTTGGATGGTCACACGGTGCGTTGAACAGTTGAAACCTCCAGCAGTGAAGCAGAAATTGTTCGAATTGGAGGGGAAAGTTTGAAGATTTTTCCAAGCCGACCGGATAAGAGGACCAATGGACTATCCTTCTTTGCGTTGGAGGGAAAAATCGAACAGCGGATTCGAATTTCGGCGAGAAAACGGCCTCTCGGATCAGGTCTTTCGAGACAGCAGTGTCCAGCCTTGACTTCGTCTATAGAAAGCTAAGACAAACACCTGAAAACCCCCCAAAAACGACGAAATAGGCCAAATGGACAACAGAAATAAGGCAAGGTGAGTTCATTTACTTAGTTTTATTCCAAAAAAGTAACATTTTATTTCGTTGTGCGATTTTATCCTTCGTTATTTTAAATTCCATACAATGCCTTGTAGAGCGCTCAAATTCTCAACGGCCCAATGTGTAACACAACACCGCGCACGTAAGTCAGTCACGTCTCACTCGATACGCGTACATAAATCATTAATATTTGATCGATTCCTCGAATCGTGAGTTTGGGACGCCTGTGGTTACGGGGATCGCGACCTCTGGCCCCGGTCCAACGACATTCCGGTTTTGAATGGCTTTGTAAACACAATAGATTGAGACCAGAACCAATCACATTTGTCAGACTCGGCTCTGAGCATGCGCAGAGTGACGGGAAGTCCTTGAAATGCGTACTTCCGGAGTTGGACTTGGCCAGAGGTCGCGATCCCCGTAACTGACCAAAAGGATCGCGGCCTCTGGGAACGAGAATGTCAATCATTATGTTATTATTGCAAAATATCACATCTTTCTCTCATGGTTGAATAAAACCTCTCCCAGCTTTGAAAATTTCAGTTTCTTTGTGAACGTACAATAGCGATGTTTCTTGTTTACAATCATTGACGTCAAATTTCTTTTGATATTCAAATTTGCCAGTCACTGAACAATAGCATGCATTGTTTCAACAGCCAATAAACTTCTGGTTGGCACATTAATGACAATAGGTGACGGAACGAGAAACATCGCAATTGCTTTTGAAAATAACACACTGAGGAAATTCAGTGCAAAATGGGGAACACTATGTACATAAGCTACGCCAAATATCTTTGTCTCAGGGGATGTGCCGCTCCTAGTCGTTTTAATTTTGCTTTTTTTTTCATTTTTATTTTGGTATAAGAAATACTAGTATTGTAAGAGTTTGTAAGTAATACCTAGTATTGTAACAAGCGTTAGTAGTGTAAGGTATTTGCATTACCGTTGTAAATAGTTATTTCTGCTGTAATTTGTAGTTGTATTATTGTTGTAAATTGGGTTAGCAAACGTACCAGTGTAAAAAAAATTCACAGTGCGTCTTGTGTATTGTCCTAGTTCTAAGCTTGTAATTAGTCCCTGTGGTTAATCAATAAGCACTTAATGACTGGCTCCAAGGAAAACAATGAGTTTTGTTTCCACGAGACCCTCAATGTTGAGGTTGACGGAAAACAAAACTCGCTGTTTCCTGCGAGACTAGAAAAAAACTGCGAGGAAATTGTTTGCTTTACGCCGGCTTCTAAATTTTCCGCGATTTCAAGGAGTACGACCTGATCACGTGCGAATCGAATTTCCCTGGGCAGTTAGTGAGCTTTGACCCACGACACGTGACTCGTTCTCCTGCCAATCGGAAAGCGTATTTGGATTGGGAGGTATAAAAAAACACATTTAGGCCCCGTTTACACGGGTCCAGACAAATTTTTGCACGGACGAATTTTGTTCCTGGACCGCCTGTTTACATGGATCCGTGCAAATTTTGTTGCAGTGGTGTTTACTCGGATCCGTGCAAAGTTTAGACCAGTCGCGGCATTTGATTCCAGGCCATAACCGCGCTATCTGAGCAAAAAGTTGCACGGTTCGGGTGTTTACACGAGTCCGTACAAATATGGAACCGTGCCGGTCAAAAAGTTGACCTGCTTTTTTCAGGTCCCAAACTTGCACACTATTAGCCGTTCAAAAATTCGTCCAGTTCCGCCGGTCCCGTGTAAACGCAAGGTGGAACCGTGGAAGTTTTTGTCCGTGCAAAGATTTGTCCGGACCCGTGTAAACGGGGCCTTAATACACATAGCAATAGTTACCAGTGCAGTTTATTCCATCTCCATGAAATCCATCTCCATGAAATCCCTCTTTGCAAGTGCAGTTATAGGATCCCCGGGTGTTGTTACAAACAGCATTAACATCACAGCTGTGTGTTCCTTTGGCGCACTCGTCGATATCTGAAAACAGCAAAAGGAATCTAACTGAAAAAAAGTTTCATTCAAATGATATGGTCACGTGTCTTCTCGCTCTGATACTTAGTGTTTTCCGTTTGTTACTATTTTATTACCTCAAGTATAAACGTACCAATGTCTGAGAAAAATTACTCGCTTTTAAATAACAGTTTTAACTACAAGGCAAAAGATGAACCAAACCAGGAGCCATAATCAGGGACAGAGACCGTAAGCGCGAGCCATTTCTAGTATAGCGGGTTGGCCCCATAATATGGGACTATTTTTTTTATATTTAGAACAAATTGCGCCATCGCCTGCGGCAACACGCGCGTACATTGCTGCGAGGATTTTCGCGGATGTTGCACAGGGGAAATAGCGTCCGAAATTTCCGAAATCGTTGATGCTTTTATGCTTTTGGCCCACATCTCAATGCCTTTATGGCTGTTGGAATTTTGCTTAAGTATTTTCGCCGTAAGTTGCTCCAGTTTGAGTGAAGACAGTGCCGAATTTAGGTATGTCCCGCTTTATATCGCTGATCAAGTTGAGTTTCGCTGCTCCTTTTACAATAACTTCACATTACTCCAATCTATATTTTACATATGAAGAAGATTTACAGCTTTTCCATGACACAGAAAAAGAAACTAGTTGGATATGTTTGGATATAGCAGCGTCTAGGCCAAATAAGTGACAAAAGGTTTATGTCCGTAGATACTGCTTATTTTTGTTTTGTAAAAATCCAATAAATTGTCTGTTGTCGATGAATAAGAGCGCCCGCCGATGCGTGTTTTGCACAGCTAGTAAAACATTTTAAAACAAATTGGACTACGCACTTTGGTGTGAAAACGTACATCGAACTCACATAATATCTCTAGTTTTTAAATATGTGTCTCTTATTATAACACTGTAGGGCAAATATATCAAAACTCGCTCAAATCTCATTTAAACTCTCCAGGATGAGAAAAAATTACAACATTGATTGTTCAAGAGTATTTACTTGGTAAATAACTCATGCATTTAACGACTTAAATGTCATTTCCTAATTTCCATAAAAACTCTTATAAGCTTATATTTCAGCCACAGTTAACGATGCAAACCCTTATATTACGCTTGGGTGACCTGTGTTGCAAACTCGCCAAACGAGCAGAAACAATAAGAAACTATCAAAAACAGGTTTTGGTTATGATTAAGCATTGTTTGTCAAACTCACAAATTAACTCGATACCGGAGTAAACAGTTTTCTTACAGAACTTTTCTCTACAAAACAAACACAAAAGTTTACGGGAACTAGCCGGCGAGCGGATTTTATTCATTCACAGCGCTAAATTAAAGAAATTCTCGACCCAGAAAAACGCACCTTTGCCATTAAATCAGAGCATAAAAGTTCATGGAAGAGCCCTGGTTCTTCTTCTCTGCCTTATTCCCTGCCATCTCTTAGAAAAATCGGTAAGAGAATCTCGCAACTCTCGCCATTTGATCACGCAACGTGACAACATTCACGCGAGAGCCCAAGACACGTGCGTGGATAAGCGCGGATATATGACGTCAGGATGGCCCAATTTGTTCTAAAAATACAAAAATTGTCCCATATAATGGGTCCGCGCGCATCCCAAGACTTACGGTCTGCGTCCCTGATTATTGCTCCTGAGCAAACTATATTACAGATAATTACCAGCGCAGATTATTCCATCTCCATGAAATCCATCTTTGCACGTGCAGTTATAGGATCCCCGGGTGTTGTTACAAACGGCATTAACACCACAGCTGTGTGATCCACTGGTGCACTCGTCGATATCTGAAAAAAACAACCAGGGGCATTTTGTAACACTGCGGTGAGTTAAATGAACTGTTCTTTATCCAGCACTCCCTACGCAACAAAATGTCTTTTTACATCTCGCTGTTTCCCACGGGACCAATGAACTCAAAACTAGAAAAACTGCGAAGAAATCGTTTGCTTTACACCGGCTGGCTTATACATTTGCCGTGGTTTCAAGAAACACGACCTGATCAAGAACGAGTCGAAAGTTTATGTTGTTGTTTTCCTGGGGAGTTAGTGAGTTTTGTATGCCCTTGGAAGATAGTGAGTTTTGACCCACGACACGTGACGCGTTTCTCCCCCAATCCGCCGGGAAAGCATATTTGGGTTGGGAGGTATAACAAAGCACATTACACATAACAATAGTTACCAGTGCAGATTATTCCATCTCCATGAAATCCATCTTTGCACGTGCAGTTATAGGATCCCTGGGTGTTGTTACAAACAGCATTAACATCACAGCTGTGTGTTCCATTGGTGCACTCGTCGATATCTGAAAATTAAACAGCAAAAGGAATCTAACTGAAAAAAGCTTCATTCAAATAGTATGGTCACGTGTATTCTCGCTCTGATACTTGGAGTTTCCAGTTTTTTACTATTTTATTATCTCACGTATAAACGTACCAAGGTCTGAGAAAATTACTCAGTTTTAAATAACAGTTTTAACTACGAGGCAAGAGATAAACCAAACTTTATTACAGATATTTACCAGAAGATCGGGAAAGAAGCAGACTGACAACAATTTTTATAAAAATAACGACACATTTGAAACGAAGTTTACAAGACATGTTTCGGTCGTGCAACAACCATCTTCAGTTGAAAGTAGGATAAATTTGAAATTAATTCTACTTTCAACTGAAGATGGTAGTTGCACACCGTACCGAAAATGTCTTGCAAACTTCGTTTCAAATGTGTCGTTATTTTTATAAAAATATTTACCAGTGCAGATTATTCCATCTCCACGAAGTCCATCTTTGCACGTGCAGTTATAGGATCCCCGGGTGTTGTTACAAACAGCATTAACATCACAGCTGTGTGTTCCATTGGTGCACTCGTCGATATCTGAAACAATAACCAGGGGCATTTTGTAATGGCAAAATCACATTTACCTGTAAACCGTGGCTCTTTAGATTCTTCAACAAGATATGTTGGCGAAAAAGAAGGGGAGCCTCCATTCATTACGCTCAGTTAAATAAACTGTTCTTTATCCAGCACTCCCTACCCAACAAAATATCTTTCTACACCTTACCTACTTACCTGATCTATATCACACAGCGGTCAAACGGGCGCGCGTGCGCAGTTCCCCCAAACATTTCGCTTTCAAGTCCAAAATGTTCGCTTTCAAGCCCAAAGTTGAGACCGTCGCTGAAAAGTTAACCTTTAAACTTCGCATATGACCAGGACATTTAGTGATGGACATCCTAAAGTCCTCCCAGCTTGTAATTTTCTCCCACAGTACTATTTTATAACATTTTCCTACAGAAGTCTTGCACGTTTTCTCTTCAAACTCTACGAAGCTCGAGGCGGCGAAAACCGGAAGTGGCGTTGGATTTTTGCGTTTGACCGCTGTGTGGATCTATATAGTTACCTTTGCATGTTTTTCCGTCTCCATGAAATCCATCTTTGCACGTGCAGTTATAGGATCCCTGGGTGTTGTTACACACAGCATTGACATCACAGCTGTGTGTTCCTTTAGTGCACTCGTTTACATCTGAAGCAACAGAAAACATTTATTAGCATTAGTCCTCATAAAGGTCGGCACACACGATGGGACTAGTCCCTGCGACTGGTCCCTGCAACAAGTCGCAGGGACCAGTCGCATCGTGTGAACTGGCCATTTTTGCCACAAAATCTAGTCGCAGGGACCAATGCGACTAGTCCCACGAATTCAAACTGGTTTGAATTCGTGGGACTAGTCGCAGGGACTAAAGTTGGTCCCTGCGACTAGATTTTGAAGCAAAAATGGCCAGTTCACACGATGCGACTGGTCCCTGCGACTAGTCGCAGGGACTAGTTGCCAGTTCGAATTTACACGATGCGACTAGTCCCTGCGACTTGTTGTAGGGACTAGTCGCAGGGACTAGTCCCATCGTGTGTGCCGACCTTATGTTGTATAATGCTAGCTTGGTTTTTGTTCTTAACGTTTGATTCCAATCATTTAGTTAGAGTTTTCCATTAGTCATAGTCTACTAGGCTGCACTTTGTCGACTATTCGCTCGTGCAAAAACTCTGACTCGAAGCAGTCTAATTGTTAATGATATTTCTTACCTACTTCACAGTCATGGCCAGTAAATCCGGCGATACACAAACATTGGTAATCTCTGTCTGTAAAACCTGCCTGGCAAGTTGCGTTGTTCTGGCAAGGTTTTCTTGCACAAGCGTTCTTCAAAGAAAAAAGAAGACATATCAAATACCCGTTAAAACAGCAAAATTAAGTGCTGATAACCTCCGAAGAAAATATTTATAATATCCTTGATTAGGGGCCTGACCATGCACGATAGCAAAAAGTACACGCTAGTCGTAGGAAGTCGTTTCAGTATTTCTTGCTGCGGGATATCAAAGTAACGTATCCTTGGTAACCTCTTTTAGCCGTGTGAGAGAGACAACTGACCCCAATACCGATACTGAAGGAAAAGAATTTTGTTGCAAATTCTAGCAAGGGAAAAAAAAATAATTAAGACAGCTCAAGATGTTGCAAAATCACTGGACAGCAAAAGCAGTATTTCAAATTTTAAACAAATGCTGTCGGTAACAAAGATCACTTTTTATCGCACTTTTCACTTAACCATGAAATACTCCAAATATCTGACATGGTGTCATAAAGAATGGTCACCCGAATCACATATTCATTTCCAAGACGATGGACGCCTCGAAAAAATAAATGACACAGCGATGCTTTCATTATGTTATACAGATGCAGTTCAATGTCTACCTCAGCTCCGCGATACACATAATTTTCTTCCTTTGCGAGGGCTCCTGAGTGTTCGTTGTGGTGTTCATATGTAGCGTTATTCAGATCACATTTGTGTTTTCCACCTCTATTTACTTCCGTTTTAAAATTATAACTGACACAGTTTGGCTCCTGGTAGCATTTCAGTTCGCAGATATCCTCACTGATGACGTCAATGGTTCGTATCACGTGATTTTCTAGTCGTTGACCATGAATTGGATCTATGGTGAATCGCAAATTACGACAGTGTCCTGAAGAATGAAAATGTTGACATGTCTATGTAAACATTTGCAAAAAGTTCTAGTGAAGTCAGTAAAATGAAAGATAAAGACAATAACAAGATGAAAAGTGGAATTGTAATCTCTTTAACCACTGAGTTTTTTTTAATGAAAGTGTTTGTAAAAACAAAACACAAAAAAGGACTTATATGAAACTAACAAGGTGTTACTCAGGCCCCGTCCACACTAATCAGTTTTCAGACGAAAACAGAGCTGTTTTGCTCCGTTCTCAAAAAGATTCGCTCCATACTTATCGTTTTCGTATCGTTTTCGCCCGTCTACACTACAACGCCGTATCCGTTTCGAAAACGCTTTAATACCCTCAGTGTGCATGCTCAAATGAACTCGACACATGCGTATTTCCATACATCGGCCCACGATATTGGCGCCATTCTTAATTCTTTGTTGTTGAGTGTTGTTGTGGTTTAGAATTCTTTGATATTTTCCTTCTAAAAGATGCCAAGATCAGCTGGAAAGCAGCCAAAACCTAAAACAGGGGCGGGCTTTGAGAGAGTCGTTTTATCTTTCTTTTTCCCGGAAGCTGGCAAGGTCAAAGCCATATTATATCTTGCTTCCTTCTTGTGAAATCTAAAAAGACTGGAATTCATTCCAATCAAGAGAGAAGCCACATGGTAGCGTCTGTCCGCCATTGTGGATACTCACGGTCGAGTGATCTGGCGCCCGGTCGTTTCTATTTTGATGACGTCACCGTTTTCAGATGACATCGTTTTCTCCGTCCACACTAGAAAACAACGTTTTCAAAAAGCATCGTTTTCAAATCGCTCCACTCTGGAGAGCGTTTTCGAATAGCTCCGATTTCGGTGATCGTTTTCGGCGTTGTAGTGTGGACGAAAGCCATATCCGGGGCAAAACAGCTCCGTTTTCGTTTAAAACTGGATTAGTCTGGACGGGTCTCAATTTTCACTTCTTCAAAAATTCAATCTTCCCCCAGGTTGTTAGAAACGGTAACGAACAGTCTTGCTTCCTGCTTAGTGCTCACCATCATATTCCTGGCGTAATATCATATAGATTCTTTTCTCTTTTGTCAAAAATTCGGGTTGATGTTTGATGTTTGTTCATTTTAACGAAATAATGAAGGCCAGGATAAAAACTGAAAGCTTAGACACTGAAACATCGGACGGAAAGTGACCAATTTATATACAAAAAAACACACTTCAGAAAAATCTTTCTCAATGTTGATGTTCTGGCTTTGAATGTGAAATGGTTTTCAGTTTTATTTGTCATCTTCTTTGATTACTTGGTATAGTCTAGGAAAACTTGACTAAATGAAAGACAAGCAAAAATGCGCAAAATTGAAAAACCTCCAGGTTTTCCTCAAGGCTATTTTCGTCACACCACTTCTCAAAAACTCTCACCAAGTTAATTGTACTTTTTCACGTATTTAAGTTTTCTGGCGCTTCTTTTAATTCCGTAACGTCTTCAATGGCGACCGTCTTAAATCTCGACGCCATCTTGGCACTGATCGACATACAAGAAATGTTGCCATGGCAATTTTGTAATTTCACATGTTTAATTTTGAGTTAGCGCTAGAATTCGTGCCAAAATTAAGGATTAATTTGTCACCCATGATAATGTGAGTATCCTGTCATTAAATTGTTTTCAGTTTTTTTAGTGTTTTTTGATTGAGGATATGTCTGAAGTTTCTAAATTTTG
>JAHPZR010025900.1:45000-52500 GCA_019787425.1 Platygyra sinensis
ATAGTGGTGTTGACCAGCACGCAACTTTGACTGATCCCACAAAGGCATGGTGCCAATGTAAGAAACAATTTGACTAAAAATGACCAGACAGGAGTCTTTTCGTGTGTGTTTGCACATATTTATGAGTAGGTGGAAATTATGTTTAATACGCATCTTCAAGTAGTTCCATGCTAATTACTGTATTTTAGGATTCAGAAGGGAATACAAAGGCATACCATGTCAAATGTCAGAAAAGAGCAGAAGCCAATGATGTTATTCCAGATTTAGTTTATTCGGTGTCGATGGCGCCAGGACAAAAATGTGTAATTAATTTTTCTTGAGCGTTTTCATTTTTGTTACGTGCCTTTTTTTTCGCACATTTCGTTTCTGTAAGAGAACGAGTTCTAGTACATGCCTTTATTGTTACCGGAAATGGATGATGGCACAGAAAGTGATTGTAACGCGGTTCAGTTCGCGTTGCTAAGGCAAAGCGTGAAACATGCTTCTGAGTTATGGTTTGATGTCGAAATACGCCGAAATAAATTATTTCACAATTATTTTTAAATCCTTGCTTCATTTGACTTGCCCGAGGGAAAGTAATTTTCAGCAACTAACATCAGTTAAAATCTAAGATTGATTAGTTTTTTTTGTGAACATAGTTCTTGGTCTAGATCTTATAATGAGGGGCTCCAACAGTATCACCAATTTTGTATATCATTATCTGTTCGTGGCTGTATGAGTGTTTGGATGTATATACGTGTGTGTGTGTGTCACTGTGTGTGTTGAGGGGGGGGGGGGGGAGGACTTATATAAAGAGGGATTGTGCAGTACGTTACATTTTCTATAGACCTATTTTTTTCAGGTGAAAAATTAATAGCGTGAACTATTAGAATTACAGCGGAGGATACTGCAAACGTTACCCGATTCATGGACTGGTACTCGTTTTCGAGTCAATAATTGTAAAGAATTTGTTATCCCGAACGAGGTTAGTGATGCTATTTTGAATACGAACAAAAGAATAATTTCATGGCAGGCATTTTTGCATAGGGTCTATGGGTCTTTGCTGCGAAACTTTGCACTTAACTGTGTGAAACTTTTACGGTGAATGACCTTCAACATCTCCACAATGGGTCTTTGCTGCGAAACTTTGCACTTAACTGTGTGAAACTTTTACGGTGAATGACCTTTAACATTTCCACAATGGGTCTTTGCTGCGAAACTTTGCACTTAACTGTGTGAAACTTTTACGGTGAATGACCTTTAACATCTCCACAATGGGTCTTTACTTGTGAAAACTTGCAATTTAAGTAGTAGATGTTCAGCAGAATTATCCGGATTACTGTCTTCCCCTGTCTTCCTGCATACTAATAAAATGCGTTCCTGCATACTAATGAAGTGCCTAGGTAAATCATTACTATTCAAACTGCCTAGGTAAAATGCGTTCCTGCATACTAATTCGGTATAGGTTTACTAATCAGCGTCGCTCTAAACAATACAAACAATAAGGTTGTCTTAACTTGCCCGTTATTAATGAACCCTGATTGGAAAAAATCTCTTATGTGTTAAAATTATAAGCGCGAATTTTAACGAAAGCGCTATCGTTCTTGTAATCGCTTTGCTGCGAAAGTCTATCTCCGAGACTTTCAGTTTATTCGACTGAACATTAATCATGAAGATGGCTTTTTTCACTAGTGGCCATGTTTTTTAAACTACTTTGAGCGCTTGTTTAACTGTCCGTGATTCGGAAACGCTGACAACCACAAATGTTTTGAAAGTGTAATAAGGTTCTCTAGCTTTCTTTGAAAACTTTCTCCGATTTTCGAAACGTTAATTTGCCCGGACTCTTTTAACCCCGATTGATTTAGGTAGAAGCTATCATGCTTTTATTCTCAGCTTTGCTGACGAGAAAGAATTAAATTCTTAGCTAAGAGCTCGAGTTTTCCGCTCCGTTAGTCACGCACTGAACTCCACTCCCTAGATTTGCATACTGACAAAACTCGAACGGAGAAACCCATGGGACAGCTCTATCATTGAAATGACAACAATAGAAGCTCGGACCGCTAATTAAGTGTCAACACGCGACAATAAATATGTTTGAACAACTTTCTTTTATTACGTTTATTAGCGAATACAAAAAAATTAATACACAGAGATTTGAAATGAATAAAAATACATTTATTGACAACGAAAGCTCCAACAACTACGAAATATACATCTCAGTCATTATAAAAAAACTACGATTGCGAATTAAATTTGGTCTATGAACCTAATAGACAACACAAAACAACTCTGTTAAATATTCAAGACCGAGAAAATGAACAAGTTTATCGCAATCCATTTTAACTCAGTGTTTACAACTCTCTGAGCTCTAACTCGTCAAGTACTACAGTTTGTTCTTTCTATGCGGGCATGATCCAGTAACAACAATATGACGAATAAATTCAGTCTTCACTGGGAACTTGCGGGTTTTTTTATTTATTATTAACTTTCTACTTTTTTCGCGTATTTGTAAGGATGGCTTTGACTTTTAAGGCGCCGAGATCGCCGTTTCTGAATCGGTTCATCATCGTCTAAGTAATTTACAAAATGAATCCGCTGCCTTTTCTTTGGCGGTGAGGGCATTGGTGACGGTGATTTTACTGTGGGAGGAGGGGTCAGTATGATAGGATTTAACGGAGTCAATGCCGTAGGTCCTTGTAAGACGGCCCCTTGATTTAAATTTGGTGCCACGTTGAAGGGGTTTAGGGGCGTAGAGGGCGCTGTTACCGTTATAGAATCTCCTAGACTTGTTGGCAAATTAACTTCCGGCTGACTGGTGTTCATCTCTTGAGGTTTATTTCTAGCTGGAAGTGGTGTGTGTGTGTTCAATTGTTGTTTGAAAGTCAGGTATCTGTTTTGCAGCTGTAGAAACTGTTTAGCTTTCTCATCTTCTCCGAGGTCTCTGCGAGAGAGAGTGACATCCATTCCGCTTTGTAATCGCTGCATGGTTGGAAGAAGAGGGTCTGATGAAAGATTTTGCTGTTTCAGATATCTTAGTAACTCATGAGGGATAGTTTCTTCCATCGCTGCTTGATTAAATCCTTCTTCTCCAGGGAGCACGTTTGTTCTCAGCCTACAGTCATCTTGAGTTGTAGTTTTCAAATCGATCAAAAGATACCCATAGGGCCTTCTTACAGCTTCTTCATATTGTTTTAGGAAGAAATCGGTTCGCCCGGGATACATTTGTTTGGCTAGAGTCAAAACTTGCAGCTTATCTCGAGGATTCTTGAACAACACCAAGTAGTGGCTATTTAAACTAATGCTGCGACTGCCTTTTCCTTGATGGAATACGTTCTGTACGATGTAAATGACACTCAGGTTGCGATGGTGGGATCCTCTTGTAAACAAATTGACGATTCTCTGATCTTTGCCGGCATCAATCATCTGATCGTCAAAGACAATTAAATTCCGTTTGTTAACACTAAAATAAGCATCTTGTTCTAAAGCCGTGGGGATTCCCTTGACAAATTCTATGTTTGGTATGGTGACTAGCATTTCCATATAAGCGGGCTGCCACTGCGAGTAACACCACACTATCTTTTCGGGAGGAAGGTTAATCATTCTGTAAGCCTGTGTCAACAGCGATTGGACCCAGACAGTCTTGCCTGATCCCGTCATCCCAGCCACCATACATGTGAACGGGTGTTCAAACTGAAACCGCTGACACTTCTCAGTGGAATAGTGCATCGCATTGAATGGAGTGAAGTGACCGGGAGTACTGTGCTTATTTTTGATATGTCTTTTCATACTGTCTTTTCTGCTAAAGGATTTTCACAGTAGGGGACAGGACCAACTCATGTCACCTCCTTGTACAGCTAAGTGTAAAGTTTCGCAGCAAAGACCCATTGTGGAGATGTTAAAGGTCATTCACCGTAAAAGTTTCACACAGTTAAGTGCAAAGTTTCGCAGCAAAGACCCATTGTGGAGATGTTAAAGGTCATTCACCGTAAAAGTTTCACACAGTCAAGTGCAAAGTTTCGCAGCAAAGACCCATAGACCCTATGCAAAAATGCCTGCCATGAAATTATTCTTTTGTTCGTATTCAAAATAGCCTCACTAACCTCGTTCGGGATAACAAATTCTTTACAATTATTGACTCGAAAACGAGTACCAGTCCATGAATCGGGTAACGTTTGCAGTATCCTCCGCTGTAATTCTAATAGTTCACGCTATTAATTTTTCACCTGAAAAAAATAGGTCTATAGAAAATGTAACGTACTGCACAATCCCTCTTATAAGTCCTCCCCCCCCCCTCAACACACAGTGACACACACACGTATATACATCCAAACACTCATACAGCCACGAACACATAATGATATACAAAATTGGTGATACTGTTGGAGCCCCTCATTGTAAGATCTAGACCAAGAACTATGTTCACAAAAAAAACTAATCAATCTTAGATTTTAACTGATGTTAGTTGCTGAAAATTACTTTCCCTCGGGCAAGTCAAATGAAGCAAGGATTTAAAAATAATTGTGGAATAATTTATTTCGGCGTATTTCGACATCAAACCATAACTCAGAAGCATGTTTCACGCTTTGCCTTAGCAACGCGAACTGAACCGCGTTACAATCTCTTTCTGCCGTGCCATCATCCATTTCCGGTAACAATAAAGGCATGTACTAGAACTCGTTCTCTTACGGAAACGAAATGTGCGAAAAAAAGGCACGTAACAAATGAAAACGCTCAAGAAAAATTAATTACACATTTTTGTCCTGGCGCCATCGACACCGAATAAACTAAATCTGGAATAACATCATTGGCTTCTGCTCTTTTCTGACACTTGACATGGTATGCCTTTGTATTCCCTTCTGAATCCTAAAATACAGTAATTAGCATGGAACTACTTGAAGATGCGTATTAAACATAATTTTCACCTACGCATAAATATGTGCAAACACACACGAAAAGACTCCTGTCTGGTCATTTTTAGTCAAATTGTTTCTTACATTGGCACCATGCCTTTGTGGGATCAGTCAAAGTTGCGTGCGGATCAACACCACTATTTAATAACTGTATATCCGGCAAAATTTTTCGGCGATATCAGCCTTTAGTTCTATAAAGAACACGATCGGACTTCAGTAAAGAAACCGATGGAAACAATACTTAAGCTGGCAAAAAGCAAGCATTTCAACATCTCATTTTGTCCAACACGCGACAGATGTGTTTTCTGAGTAGCTCAAGCTCGACGCCACCAAGATCAGATTCAGCAGCTTTTACTAGACATTAAAATTATAGAATTGAAAATACACTTGGAAGTTAGATCCCTGTAGATGAATAGACTGACAACTTCGAAAAACCCTTCCAAGTTCGGAAACGTGGCAGACCTTTTCTGGTCTTGCTTTTCACTGAGGCTGAACTTTCCCCGTGGGTTTGAAATACAATACAGTGGCGAATACATCTGAAAAACAGCGCCACCCGGCTTTTCCGACGCATAGTGCTTAACATTGACAAATGTTAAATATACAGGCTCCAAAGTAGTTCTTACCTGAACCTTTGAATTAATCAGCGGAGTCCTCAGAGTTCTCTGGCAGCCAAGAACCCCTCAATTGATCGGCAAATCCTGACCGCGCTTTTCAGAAACCGACCGTTGGACACAATGTTTTGGTTACCACAATGTTTACGAGGTTACCGGAGTCCGACCGGGCTTCAGATAATACAGAGCAAAATATATGTTAATAGACTGCATGTACCAAAAAACGTAATTACCAGATGACCAGTTGTATCTAGGTAGAATGTGAGAGCCATGATGATTTTCAGTGACCGGATCAACGGTTTACATACAACTGAACGTGGGGAAAAGGGAGTATCAAGTGATCGGGAAACTGATCCAATTTCACTCCATAAATGACAGCAGAACAGACCACTATTGTTTGCTGGTAAATAAATTTTAATATTAAACAAACTAACATTATATTGTAACCATTTTTCAAACAAAAGGTCAAGAAGTCAGAGTGTCGAGTTGCACACGTCTGCCATTTCATAGTGATCTCATCTGGAATGCAAGCTATTTTTGTGGACAAATTTTTTTTCCAGCTAGCTATCTGTCGATGAGCTGAATTCTCAGCAAGATTCTGTTCACTGCTAAGATTCCCAGCCAGCTCAACTTTGGTGTGCAGAGCGGATATTTTGCGGAGCGGATCCGACGGGTACTCCTGGAAGTATACGATTAGAAACTGGAATCACGCAAAATTGGCGTGATTACATACTACAGATATTAAAACGCAGATTTATACCCAATAGCGTATAACATTTAACATATCGTCAGCTAAAGATGTGCCCACTGAGATATTTTTTTAAGAACCGCAGATTTTCGGAATCAATTTGCCCTTTGGGTTGCCCGGTATAAAATCGCCCGGCCATATTATACTATGGAATCAAATAATTACCATATGAAACCGTAGCTTGTAGAAAGCTGATGATCAAAATGCGTGCATTCAACATTCAAGATTCTAAGATAAGGGCCACGAAGGGTTTGCAAAAAAACAAAAGTTTCTTAAAATATTGCACATTCAATAAATCTATTTTTCATATTAGTTGCCGGTATGAAATCGCCCGGCCAAAGTATACGATTAAATCGGAATCACGCAAAATTGGCGTGACTACACACTACAGAGTTAAACGCAGATTTCTAACTAATAGCGCATAACATTTCACGTATTGTCAGCTTAAGATGTGCCCACTGAGAAATTCTTTCAAGAGATTAACGGTAAATTTTCAGAATCATTATTCCCTTTGGTTTGCCCGGTATAAAATTGCCCGGCCATATTATACTGTGGAATCAAATAATTACCTTATGACACCGTTAAAAAGCCACTAATAGAAATGCGTGCATTCAACTTTCCAGATTATAAGATAAGGGCCACGAAGGGTTTGCAAAAAAAACAAAAGTTTCTTAAAATATTTCACATTCAATAAATCTATTTTTAATACCAGTCACCCGGTATGAAATCGCCCGGCCGAAGTATACGATTGGAAATTGGAATCACGCAAAATTGGTGTGATTACATATACTACAATATTAATATTTATACTCAATATAGCGCATAACATTTCACATATCGTCAGCTAAAGATGTGCCCACTGAGAAATTCTTTTAAGAACGGCAGATTTTTGGAATCAATTTGCCCTTTGGGTTGCCCGGTATAAATCGCCCAGCCATATTATACCATGGAATCAAATAATTACCTTATAAAACCGTTAAAGAGCCAACAATCAAAATGCGTGCATTTAATTTTCAAGATTATGAAATAAGCGCCACGAAGGGTCTGCAAAAAAAAACTGAAGTTTCTTAAAATATTACACATTCAATAAATCTATTTTTCATACTATTCGCCCAGTATGAAATCACCCGGCCAAAGTACACGATTATAAATTAGAATCACGCAAAATTGGCTTGAATACACTGACTACAGATATTAAAACGCAGATTTTACCCATCAGCCTATAACATTTTACATATCGGCAGCTAAACAT
>JAHPZR010025900.1:55000-59641 GCA_019787425.1 Platygyra sinensis
AGCCATACTCGATTGCCGAAAAAGAAATAGAAGACACTGAAATTCACAAATTGACGAGCTGTATGAATTTTGAAACATGTTGCTGTCCTTGTGGTGTAGTGACTCCACGGTGAACGCATTAATTTCTAAGATGAGAAAAGGTATCAAAAAAGAAAAAGATATCTGATACTGCATGGCTGGGAAAGTAGAGAAAAAAAATTAGAGGAATATGAAAATGAGAACAATTACTTGCTTTTGTGATCGGACAAGCTAGCGGCACTTTCGAAATAATTGCCTCGGTCTCTCGGACGAAGATAACTCGGTCTCAAGGACCGATAACTTTGTGAATGTGAATGTTTTCAACGGCGTTACATCTCCTCATGCACTCTCTTGCCGGAAATCGAAACTTTGCAAGAAAATAAGAATTAATATTTGAAACTATATATCGCATCCCCTACCTCCAACGCCGGCCATTTTGGGTGACAGCACATGCGCAATTACCATTGCATTGATGCAATTATTATAAGGAAAGTGCCGCCTTTTCCGAGGCGTTATCAACTTTTTGTTCCTCATTTCGCCATGGCTGTATTTAAGTGTATTTATTTAATAGCGAATTACATTATCGTATAAATAGCGGGACATGTCGTTCGAATTCTCCTCAAATCTCTCGACTGTTGATCTTTCAAAACATTTAATCATGGCTTGGATCATTCGAAAATTTATACAGCTCGTCAATTTTGTGACTTTCAGTGGTCCGTAGTCCGTAGTCCGTAGTCCATATTTTATACTGACCGTAGTTGCGGGTCAATTCATGAACACTTACACGGAGTACTTACCGCAAAAAATATATACATGTCGAAAAACTGCGTGACATGCATACATCGTACTGTTCGCAAATATGTGAGGAAGTGTATGAAGTTATATATAATCAAAGGGCTCTTATGAGCCAACTCATTCATGCTCTTAGCCATGAAATGACTTAAGTGTTTCTTGTGTGTTATAGCGTTTAACAATGTTGGTGGTGCACCAATAAGCATCAAGCTTCTTCCTGATATGTATCTTAGCTATCAGCAGGCTTACAATTGACTGATTGGGTAAATGAATCATTTGCTGTGCAATAGATTAGGACAATATAGCATCATTCGTTATGTTTTGTTGTCAAGCATTATGTGTTCATTTTTTAGTAAATGTTGTGTCATCTAAATGAAGTGAAAGCCTCATTCACTGTTTGCTTGTTACAGTTTATGTATGATATTTTATTCAAAAAATGTAAGTGATTAGTGCAACATTTATCAGTACACCTTGAGAAAGCTTGTGTAACTGTTTTAAACATGTACCATATTACAAAAAATACAGGTCTAGATGAAATTAAAGGTGGTGAGCTACAAATTGTACATCAGTTATCTGCTGGCTAAATGAAGTTGAAAGTGTGTTAGCTTGGTTTTCGAAGGAAAGCGTTGAAGTCTGATGGAGTCAGTTTGCCAAGACAATCCACCCTGAACTCAAAGTATTTATCATTTAAAGTTCTTGGGTTGTCATTGTCATTATTCATTTGACTGTATTATTGTTTATAATAATTACTTATTACTTTTTTTATTAAATAATTATTATGGGTAGCCAGGAATAATCCAGTAGGTGTAACATTAACTGCTGCCCCTGAAATTAAATAGATAAAAAAGATGAAGATATAAATAAAAATAATTTGGAAGATACCAGAAATAGGGCACATCCCTTTTAAGTACACCCGGGCCTAGCAGGACAAGAGTCTTGAGTGAAAGCAAACACACTGCAGATAACTCTGATCAACTCTGTTTTCAACAACCTGAGATATTGAATAGATTATTTACCCGCATTTCAATCCCATTTGGGTGACTACAATAGTCACCAAGTGTTACACAGCTTTTAAGATTGTCAGTTTTGGTATCATGGTTAGATTCATTAAACTTGATGTCTTGTTTTGCCTGATCGATCTGGGTCTACGTGTGTAACACACGAGCGACGTGTTACTGATAATATTTATTCGACTTAGGGCCATTGTTATAAAGCAATAGTATTCATCTAGCATTTCAGTGGAACTAGCAGTTTCATAACGCTGTAAATAAGCTTATTAGTGAATGGAGCTTTATAGCACTTGTCACGCAGCGATCGTAACCTTGGCGAATATTTCTGGACTCTTAGTCTGAAACAGACTTTAGTTTAGTTCTGGGTCATTTCCATTTGACGTGTGGGCTGTATGTTTTGCTTAAAGCAAATTTAAACAATTATAGAAAGCAATATTTACTCACCAGAAATCCCAAACGATTGAAGTCAAAATCCACAATGGCTGCTTTCAATGAGCTGAGCAGACTCATTGAGCCCGTAATGACCGTAATAGAGGCCGACGAATCCGGCGAATATCTCAAACCAGTTTGGGCTCCACAAATTCTAACATTTTTTAACATTTTTAACCAAATTCACTCCATGTATCAACTAATACAGTATACATCCCATCTGGCGTGGACAACATTCGTAAAATATGGCTGCCTTCTTGGCACGTAACACGAGATGGAGGGAAGGGTAGGTACGCGGGCTCATTTTCGGAGAAAAACTAAATATATCTACAGATATGTTTTGGTATCATTTTATTCACTGAATGCCTACATTTATTACTCAAATTCTCTCGCGGTGTTCTGCAATCATCCAGAAAGTGCATTAATTAGGCTTGTCATGTTTGCTATTCGTGGCAAGTTGACTACTTGATCAGCGGTTGCGCAAATCTAACCAATTTGTTACGTCACTTCCGCTAATTTTGCTAACGACGTCACATCCGTCTACGCAGATTTCTGCTAACGCCGTTTTTTCCCCTCTCTGCAAAAACTCATCCATTGCTTCGCAATGAATGAGTTAAAAAGGACAGTGGACATGCACAGCACCTGTATTTTGGATATATATATATTGCCATTTGGATACATATATCACAATTTGGATATATATATTGTAATTTGGACATATATATTACAATTTGGACATAAATATGGAAACTCGACATATATGTATCACTTTTCGACATTTTGATCCTGTTTGACAAGCATACGTCACGCTGTCAAAGTTATTTTAATCTCGCTCCCATGATCACGCAAGCAATGGCCAACGGTCATCAGGTCGTGTCCATCTGAATAAGAAATTGGAAATTTAGCGGGTTAAGAGAAAAAAATGTTTGTTTTAAACTGCCGCGCTGTTAGCTTTGGAATCATTTTCAGAGCTGGGCAGGAAAATTATACGTGCTTCTCCAAAGCCGTAAAACAGAATTCGTGTCATTTCCCTGCATGAATGATGAATGATTAACATAAAGTGCCAAGACTCGAATTTCTAACCTGTTTGAAAGTCGTTTCTCGGAAAGTGCCGAACGGATTGAAGCGAAAAGCATCTCTTTCGAAAGGCATTTTAAACCGCAAGACAGCTAAAATATTTGTTTCGCGTTTGTTAGAACTTTCGCTCCAGAAATACCGGTGCAAATGTTTGTATATTTAATTTCGGAAGTGCTGTGTAATATTTACCGGACTTACTGCAACGTTTGAGTCAAGAGAGGTCTCATTGAAGAGCACTGTTTCCAAAGCGCCAGGCAGGAAAATTATCTTCGATGTGTTTAACCTAAGTTTACTTCGAAAAAAATAAGTCTCGTCATTTGTCTGCATGACTTATTCCCAGGACGCGCCAGGCCGTGGCTGATGACAAGAATTGTATTCCAATATAAACACGCGCGAAAGTCGTTTCTCGAAAAGTACTGAACGGATTAAATCAAAAAACATCTCTTTCGAAAGGTTATTCAAAGCGCAGGGCAGCTAAATATTTGTTTCCCGTTTGTTAGAACTTTCGCTCCCAAAATCCCGATGCAAATTTTAGCATCTTTAATTTCGAAATTGCTGTGTAATAGTTACCAGAGTTTTGGTGTCACGACGAAAAAAGTGCTTCTCTGGAACAACCACATCGTTTTTGATCGAGAGAGACCTATCTGGAAAGCCTTTTGAAAGTGCTTGGCAGGAAAATTATCTTCCATATGTTTATCCTGGGTTTACTTCGGAAATTAGTCTTGTCAGTCTAGCCCTCTGCATGACTGGTTCACATTAGGCGCTGCTGACAAGAATTGCATTCTTATCACGCTCTCAAGTGGTTCCTAGAAAAGTACTGAGCGGCCTAAAGCGAGAAAAATATCTCGTTTGAAAGCTCTTTCAAAGCGCCAGAAAGTTAGAATTATTCTTCCTCTGACCTTACGAAAAGCGCTTCAAAAATCCCGGCGAAAGGTTTTTGCATATTTGATCAGCTGCTAAAATTGACAGCAACGTTATCATGTCATTTAAATTGGCCAATCAGGTGTCTTTCCTAAAATAGCCTCGCAGTTTGACCACGCGCTAAAATTAGATTGAAAAAGATTATCATAGGAAGAGGCCCATGTATGGGGATGTGTTCTCTCACCCTCATAGTCTCTTGGCTTGTGCTAATATTATTCCGTCGGTTAAAATCTTATATTATTTCATTTCTTTATTTATTTGCTTCATTTGTGATGGCAATCTTCTGCTGTTGAGGGAAGACCCGAGCCAAATGTGGAATCGATGGAAACATCTGTGGATGGAGCGGCCAGATGGCTTTGAAGCACAGGGGCCCGCACAATCTGTCTGGGTAGCC
>JAHPZR010025905.1:10000-16098 GCA_019787425.1 Platygyra sinensis
TTTTTGTGGACATGGCAGGAGATCTTGAAGTTATGGTCAAACATGGAAACCGCCTTTTTGTGTTCCGCAATCCGGGTTTTAAGTTGTCATCAGTTTGACCGTAGTATACAAAACTGCAGTTGGTGCAACTGATTTTGTACACTGTGCCAGATTGTGGCTGGTCAACCTTTTCCTGGGCTTTCGGTCGTGAGAACAAACTGTTCAAAGTTCTCAATGGTTTGAAGGCGACTTTGATTTGTTGCTGCCTTAAGATTTAACCGATCCTTTCCGAAATGCCCTGCACATAGGGTAGCACCACAAAGCCATTGGACGTTATAGGTAAGCACCAGCAGAAACGTCTTGAACGAAACATCCAAAAATAGTCAGCGTCAAACCATTATCTCCTTATGTTAGCTCCTGACTACCACTTCTTTAATTTTAAACAAGCTGTTTCACCTTTGGCGATTTATATAGATGAACAACAGTTCAGGTTTCGTCGATATTTTGTTTTTTGGTCAAAAAGGCATTTTTTGAAACGTGACGAGAGGTGGAAATAGACCGACAATAAGGAGGTCGGAATTATTTGCTGATATCTTGTTCGCTTTCTAATCCATTTAGAGCGGTTTTCATTTGAGGGTCGAAAAGTAGTTGGTTTTGCACTTTCTACGCTGCATGATTGGCTCAAAAGATTCGCCCCGCTTTTTCATCCAAGCAGAAGTACAATCAAAATTAATCGTGATGCGTTCGCATGCATTTTCCCGCCCTTTGCGTCAGCTACCTGTAATTACTTCGAGTTTTGATTGGTTCACTGTATTGTCTGTATTCTTTGTGACTGGCTAGAGTAATTACTTTGGTTTTGGTTTTATGACACTCAATTGAAAACCGCTCTATTCATTGCAGTAAGTTATTTGTTATAACGGTTCATTGGCTGGCAACGCAACATCTGAATAGAGCTGTTTTAGCAGATAAGATCTTTTAAAACTGTTGATCCAACGGAGCTATAAATTAAACATGCACTCTTCTATGAAAGTTTCATTTCTATTAAAAAAAAATTTAGTTGCGAAATACTCCTAAGGATCCAAAGCGTTAACTGCTTTTGGCTTTTATGGCCAACTCCCTCTATGAGACCATGACAGCTGAATTCCGTCCAACAGAGCAATAATCCTGCTAGTGTTGTAGACATTACGAAACAAAAAGTTTTCAGAAAAAATAAGACCCTGGTTAACACTGTCCACCGTCATAGACTGGACTCATTTTTAGTCGTGGATACGCGAAGCGTAGAAACGACTAATTGTTAGGGGGCAGAATATGCAAATGTGTCACCCACTCAGTAGTAAATTTTTGGCCTATAACATGGAGAGCCTGGGTGCGAGTTTTTTGAAGACCTCCAAAGTTGAGAGCGGCCATTTTGGTTCTTGCGTTTCGCTTTCGTAAATATGTATAGTAATTTTTCTAGCACGTACGTAGATGAAAGCTGAGAGAGGTATTTATGGCTGTGGTCATGTATCGGTCACAACAGCACAGCCGGCAAGGTCAAAACATTGGTACAAGTCAAAGTCAGGAAGTGAGATCGTGTTTACTAGACGTGGCTCATAACTTTTTCCAGTCGTTGGCTAGAGAACCTGATGGTTGTCCACTCACTTTCTCTCCTTGAAGGGTCCAAGGTAAGCCTAAGGTAGCCTGATTCTGTACTTTATTGTGTTATGTACACATTGAAATTCTGCGGTGCTCGTATCCGTGATTTAAAATCAATTATTTTGTATTTCAAGCAAAAAATTCCAATTGAGTAATCTTTTAATTTTGTTGTTATTCACACTACATTTCTTTTGTATTCTATGTAGTTTGACCAGAGTAAGCATTTCTTCATGAACAGTATGCAAGTCAGCATCCACGATCGAGTAAATATGCCATAAAATTTGAGTGAAGGATAGACAAACTGGCATTCAAGAGACCGAATAGATCTACATTTTGCGAGAGAAATTCGCTATCCAATCATGTCAAACACAAGCCATGTCAAACAGGAATAGTGGCTGGTGATGTATGTGTAATCTCTTTTTTTGTTCTAGAAACGAGATGTATAAACAGCTGGAATAATAACTTGAAATACATATTAATTGATAAGTGAATAAAGATGGTGAATTTTTTTATTTTTTTATTTATTTATTTATTCATTTATTTATTTATTTATTTATTTATTTACTTGTATGCATTGTATCTGTCAACAATCGTTTTCAATATTTTTGCATTGCTAGTGAGATAAACACAAGCCGAAGTTGCCAAGATAGGAATATAATATTGTGATTTCAGTTTCCAAGAAAGACTAGTATGGTTATTTTTATTGTGTACATTACAATCTGCAAGACCCTTTTTAATTTGTACTGCATCAAGCTGAGAAGACTCCCAAGGTTGACTTGTGATGCTCTTTTTATCATGCTGGACTTTTGACACAAAGGCAGGGATTTTAAACATTCATAGCTAATTCATCCACAAACAGAGAAGTAATAGGCCTACTGTAAACATTTGAAAGGCGTTTCAAGCTTGAAGCTACGACGTGTATATGAAAGAGTGACCCTTTTCTGAAAAAAAAAACACTGTACTAAAAGGAAAAGTATAATGACCTTGGGGCAGAGCCTCCTTGTGTACAGCTTGGTTAGGCCCCTTCTCTCTCCTCCTAGACATAGTTACATGGAGAAAACTTATATAACTGTAAATAAAAACATCCCCTTCACTTTGGGTTTAAATTCAAATACAAAATATTGAACTTTCTTGGTACACTGAAGATGTAGCTGAGTATCATTTTCAGCCCTCCGTGGGAGGGATGCTGAAATCTATCTAAAATGATTCTTAAACAGTGTAATATATGCAGCTAGTTAAATTCATATTGATCATGTTTGGGATATCTTTTGTTTATTTATTTATTCAACTTTGCTTTACTTGTATACATAATTTTTTTTGATTATTAGTCAGAGAGACTACTGCAGCCTAGCCAATAACAGCGGATCCCTCATAATATCTGTCCCACTAAAGTAAAATTGTGAAAAGAATATTCTTGGCATTCTCAAACTGATTGTCTTGAAATAAATTATGAATGTCAAAACCATGTGACATACAGCTTCCTGCATAATAGCAATGTAGCCTTTTTATAATACAACACAACACTCGAATGTTAACTTAAAGAAGCACCACAATCAAATTACCTCCACCCAAAATGTGCTGCAGACTCACTAATATTTTAGGTATTATAACCAACAACTCTGACTCAGTGTCAATTTGGGACTGGTGATTTTGGTGAACTCTCATTTAAGAGCTCCCTTGTACAACAGACTGTAGAAATCAATTGACACTACATGTGCGTGTAAGTTAATATAATAATAATTTTTTTTTTCAATGCAATCAAATTTAATTAATATATTCCATTTTAAAATTTACAAGCAGTCTGTGTAAACAGCCTGTCATTTGATTTTTGTTTACTTGCCTAGTCACAGTGCGTTTACTAATGAAATGTGCTTTCAAAAAGGCTACATTGCTATTATGCAGGAAGCGGTATGTCACATGGTTTTGACATT
This sequence comes from Platygyra sinensis, assembly GCA_019787425.1. Lineage (NCBI taxonomy): Eukaryota > Metazoa > Cnidaria > Anthozoa > Scleractinia > Merulinidae > Platygyra > Platygyra sinensis. The sequence goes on from JAHPZR010025905.1 coordinate 13,546, forward strand.
CATAATTTATTTCAAGACAATCAGTTTGAGAATGCCAAGAATATTTTTTTCACAATTTTACTTTAGTGGGACAGATATTATGAGGGATCCGCTGTTATTGGCTAGGCTGCAGTAGTCTCTCTGACTAATAATCAAAAAAAATTATGTATACAAGTAAAGCAAAGTTGAATAAATAAATAAACAAAAGATATCCCAAACATGATCAATATGAATTTAACTAGCTGCATATATTACACTGTTTAAGAATCATTTTAGATAGATTTCAGCATCCCTTCCACGGAGGGCTGAAAATGATACTCAGCTACATCTTCAGTGTACCAAGAAAGTTCAATATTTTGTATTTGAATTTAAACCCAAAGTGAAGGGGATGTTTTTATTTACAGTTATATAAGTTTTCTCCATGTAACTATGTCTAGGAGGAGAGAGAAGGGGCCTAACCAAGCTGTACACAAGGAGGCTCTGCCCCAAGGTCATTATACTTTTCCTTTTAGTACAGTGTTTTTTTTTCAGAAAAGGGTCACTCTTTCATATACACGTCGTAGCTTCAAGCTTGAAACGCCTTTCAAATGTTTACAGTAGGCCTATTACTTCTCTGTTTGTGGATGAATTAGCTATGAATGTTTAAAATCCCTGCCTTTGTGTCAAAAGTCCAGCATGATAAAAAGAGCATCACAAGTCAACCTTGGGAGTCTTCTCAGCTTGATGCAGTACAAATTAAAAAGGGTCTTGCAGATTGTAATGTACACAATAAAAATAACCGTACTAGTCTTTCTTGGAAACTGAATTCACAATATTATATTCCTATCTTGGCAACTTCGGCTTGTGTTTATCTCACTAGCAATGCAAAAATATTGAAAACGATTGTTGACAGATACAATGCATACAAGTAAATAAATAAATAAATAAATAAATAAATAAATAAATGAATAAATAAATAAATAAAAAAATAAAAAATTCACCATCTTTATTCACTTATCAATTAATATGTATTTCAAGTTATTATTCCAGCTGTTTATACATCTCGTTTCTAGAACAAAAAAAGAGATTACACATACATCACCAGCCACTATTCCTGTTTGACATGGCTTGTGTTTGACATGATTGGATAGCTAATTTCTCTCGCAAAATGTAGATCTATTCGGTCTCTTGAATGCCAGTTTGTCTATCCCTCACTCAAATTTTATGGCATATTTACTCGATCGTGGATGCTGACTTGCATACTGTTCATGAAGAAATGCTTACTCTGGTCAAACTACATAGAATACAAAAGAAATGTAGTGTGAATAACAACAAAATTAAAAGATTACTCAATTTGAATTTTTTGCTTGAAATACAAAATAATTGATTTTAAATCACGGATACGAGCACCGCAGAATTTCAATGTGTACATAACACAATAAAGTACAGAATCAGGCTACCTTAGGCTTACCTTGGACCCTTCAAGGAGAGAAAGTGAGTGGACAACCATCAGGTTCTCCAGCCAACGACTGGAAAAAGTTATGAGCCACGTCTAGTAAACACGATCTCACTTCCTGACTTTGACTTGTACCAATGTTTTGACCTTGCCGGCTGTGCTGTTGTGACCGATACATGACCACAGCCATAAATACCTCTCTCAGCTTTCATCTACGTACGTGCTAGAAAAATTACTATACATATTTACGAAAGCGAAACGCAAGAACCAAAATGGCCGCTCTCAACTTTGGAGGTCTTCAAGAAACTCGCACCCAGCCTCTCCATGTTATAGGCCAAAAATTTACTACTGAGTGGGTGACACATTTGCATATTCTGCCCCCTAACAATTAGTCGTTTCTACGCTTCGCGTATCCACGACTAAAAATGAGTCCAGTCTATGACGGTGGACAGTGTTAACCAGGGTCTTATTTTTTCTGAAAACTTTTTGTTTCGTAATGTCTACAACACTAGCAGGATTATTGCTCTGTTGGACGGAATTCAGCTGTCATGGTCTCATAGAGGGAGTTGGCCATAAAAGCCAAAAGCAGTTAGCGCTTTGGATCCTTAGGAGTATTTCGCAACTAAATTTTTTTTTAATAGAAATAAAACTTTCATAGAAGAGTGCATGTTTAATTTATAGCTCCGTTGGATCAACAGTTTTAAAAGATCTTATCTGCTAAAACAGCTCTATTCAGATGTTGCGTTGCCAGCCAATGAACCGTTATAACAAATAACTTACTGCAATGAATAGAGCGGTTTTCAATTGAGTGTCATAAAACCAAAACCAAAGTAATTACTCTAGCCAGTCACAAAGAATACAGACAATACAGTGAACCAATCAAAACTCGAAGTAATTACAGGTAGCTGACGCAAAGGGCGGGAAAATGCATGCGAACGCGTCACGATTAATTTTGATTGTACTTCTGCTTGGATGAAAAAGCGGGGCGAATCTTTTGAGCCAATCATGCAGCGTAGAAAGTGCAAAACCAACTACTTTTCGATCCTCAAATGAAAACCGCTCTAAATGGATTAGAAAGCGAACAAGATATCAGCAAATAATTCCGACCTCCTTATTGTCGGTCTATTTCCACCTCTCGT
>JAHPZR010025906.1:2500-12500 GCA_019787425.1 Platygyra sinensis
CCGGGCAACACAGATGATAGCGAGATATGACTTTATTCACATCTATCATATTCATTCATTAATTGTAGTTCTTTCTTCCCATTTCTTCGCCACGCAGTTCGCATTTTTATCGGTATTTCTAACAGCCCTGATTAGGACGCTTCATAATCCATGGTTGGTTATTTTCGCCGGCAGTTTCACCAGTTGTACGACAGTTTTACTCTGTTGTGCATGGAATACGAGATTAGCATGAACGCTGTTACACTCCTGAGCGAAAAGAGCCGTTATATTTCTAGCCACAGACAAAATCCAGTGGATCTTATGTTCACTTCGTGACTTACTACGAACAAGGCAACATGACTAAGGGCTTTATAGACAGACTTGTTTTAGATTAAAACTTCTGGTAGTACGAACAGCCGACGGTCAGTCCCCTAGGGTGTCTTTTTGAATTGAAATCGAAATTCAAAGGACAAAGGCTTTCAAATGGCAAAAGCAAGATATTGTAAACTTGTCTCAAGAAGCTGGTTTCAGAGTGAGATAATGGTTTCACGCTGACTATTTTTGTTTTTGATGTTTCCTTCATCAGTTGAAATATTGTTAGTACGTGTGATTCAAATAACGGCACGTCGAGCGCGCGCTGAGGAAAAACCGCGTGAAGTTTCTTGAAAACGTAGCGTGAGACTTACGCGCATGCCAGAGATTTGTAGACCTCTGGGATGGCGATGTGGTTATTTCCAGATTGCGGATCCTGTACTGAAAACCAGGCTTCCAAGAAAAGTCGCTCGTGATAGTTAGCCTCGTGTCCAACAACTGTGACATTTCCAAAATTCATTTCGTGGTTGCTTTTTGTGGACATGGCAGGAGATCTTGAAGTTATGGTCAAACATGGAAACCGCCTTTTTGTGTTCCGCAATCCGGGTTTTAAGTTGTCATCAGTTTGACCGTAGTATACAAAACTGCAGTTGGTGCAACTGATTTTGTACACTGTGCCAGATTGTGGCTGGTCAACCTTTTCCTGGGCTTTCGGTCGTGAGAACAAACTGTTCAAAGTTCTCAATGGTTTGAAGGCGACTTTGATTTGTTGCTGCCTTAAGATTTAACCGATCCTTTCCGAAATGCCCTGCACATAGGGTAGCACCACAAAGCCACAAAGCCATTGGACGAAACATCCAAAAATAGTCAGCGTCAAACCATTATCTCCTTATGTTAGCTCCTGACTACCACTTCTTTAATTTTAAACAAGCTGTTTCACCTTTCGCGATTTATATAGATGAACAACAGTTCAGGTTTCGTCGATATTTTGTTTTTTGGTCAAAAAGGCATTTTTTGAAACGTGACGAGAGGTGGAAATAGACCGACAATAAGGAGGTCGGAATTATTTGCTGATATCTTGTTCGCTTTCTAATCCATTTAGAGCGGTTTTCATTTGAGTGTCGAAATGTAGTTGGTTTTGCACTTTCTACGCTGCATGATTGGCTTAAAAAATTCGCCCCGCTTTTTCATCCAAGCAGAAGTACAATCAAATTAATCGTGACGCGTTCGCATACATTTTCCCGCCCTTTGCGTCAGCTACCTGTAATTACTTCGAGTTTTGATTGGTTCACTTTATTGTCTGTATTCTTTGTGACTGGCTAGAGTAATTACTTTGGTTTTGGTTTTACGACACTCAATTGAAAACCGCTCTATTCATTGCAGTAAGTTATTTGTTATAACGGTTCATTGGCTGGCAACGCAACATCTGAATAGAGCTGTTTAGCAGATAAGATCTTTTAAAACTGTTGATCCAACGGAGCTGTGAACACGCAAGATGAAGGAAGAGCACAAAATGGCAGTTTTTTTGACATCCCTGTTGATTCATTTTTTTATTTAAAATAAGCGATTAGGTTTTGAATAACTCCAGTTGTCGTGCATTTTACTGGAACAAAAGCATTGGCTATTGACTAATCAGAGGCGCTTATCATCTCTGTTATTTTAATCCGGTGAAGCCTTCTTAGACAGGCTGCAACAACAAGAGTATTAAAACTGAAATAAAGTTATTTAACGTAGTCTTTAATAGACTCTTTAATAGGCGTTTTTGACAATCCACGCCTTTGTTTCCGAGCTTCGTTGTGATTCCAAACCGAAAAGGTATGGAGCTCAAAACCAAAGACTAGAACAGAAATTATTAAATCTTGGATGAGACTCTTCTATGGAAGTTTTATTTCTATTAAAAAAAAATTGGTTGCGAAATACTCCTAAGGATCCGAAGCGTAAACTGCTTTTGGCTTTTATGGCCAACTCCCTCTATGAGACCATGACAGCTGAATTCTGTTCAACAGAGCAATAATCCTGTTAGACATTACGAAACAAAAAGTTTTCAGAAAAAATAAGACCCTGGTTAAAACTGTCCACCGTCATAGACTGGACTCATTTTTAGTCGTGGATACGTAAAGCATAGAAACGACTAATTGTTAGGGGGCAGAATATGCAAATGTGTCACCCACTCAGTTGTAAACTTTTGGCCTATAACATGGAGAGCCTGGGTACGAGTTTCTTGAAGACCTCCAAAGTTGAGAGCGGTCATTTTGGTTCTTGCGTTTCGCTTTCGTAAATATGTATAGTAATTTTTCTAGCACGTACGTAGATGAAAGCTGAGAGAGGTATTTATGGCTGTGGTCATGTATCGGTCACAACAGCACAGCCGGCAAGGTCAAAGAATTGGTACAAGTCAAAGTCAGGAAGTGAGATCGTGTTTACTAGACGTAGCTCATAACTTTTTTCAGTCGTTAGCTAGAGAACCTGATGGTTGCCACTCACTTTCTCTCCTTGAAGGGTCCAAGGTAAGCCTAAGGTAGTCTGATTCTGTACTTTATTGTGTTATGTACACATTGAAATTCTGCGGTGCTCGTACCCGTGATTTAAAATTAATTATTTTGTATTTCAAGCAAAAAAATTCAAATTGAGTAATCTTTTAATTTTGTTGTTCTTCACACTACATTTCTTTTGTATTCTATGTAGTTCGACCAGAGTGAGCATTTCTTCATGAACAGTATACAAGTCGGCATCCACAATCGAGTAAATATGCCATAAAATTTGAGTGATGGATCGACAAATTAGCATTCAAGAGACTGTGTAGATCTACATTTTGCGAGAGAAATTCGCTATCCAATCATGTCAAGCACAAGCCCTGTCAAACAGGAATAGTGGCTGGTGATGTATGTAAAATCGTTTGTTTGTTTTTTTTTTTTTGCTCTAGAAACGAGATGTATAAACAACTTGAGTAATAACTTGAACCACATATTAATTGATAAGTGAATAAAGATGGTGAATTTTTTATTTATTTGTATATATTGTATCTGTCAACAATCGTTTTCAATATTTTTGCATTGCTAGTGAAATGAACACAAGCAATTGCTAAGATAGGAATATAATGTTGTGATTTCAGTTTCCAAGAAAAAAAAACTATGGTTATTTTTATTGTGTACACTACAATCTGCAAGACCCATTTTTAATTTGGACTACATCAAGCTGAGAAGACTCCCAAGGTTGACTCACGGTGCACTTTTTATCATGCTGGACTTATGACACAAAGGCAGGAATTTTAAACATTCATTGCTAATTCATCCACAAACAGAGAAGTAATGGGCCTACTGTAGATATGTGAAAGGGGTTTCAAGTTTGAAGCTACATGTATATGAAAGGGTGACCCTTTTCTGGAAAAGACACTATACAAAAAGGGAAAGTATAATGACCTGGGGGCAGAGCCTCCTTGTGTACAGCTTGGTTAGGCCCCTTCTCTCTCCTCCTGGACATAGCTACATGGAGAAAACTTACATAACTGTAAAAATTGAACTTTCTTGGTACATTGAAGATGTAGCTGAGTATCATTTTCAGCCCTCCGTGGGACGGACGCTGAAATCTGTTTAAAATGATTCTTATACAGTGTAATATATGCAGCTAGCTAAAATCATATTGATCATGTTTGCGATATCTTTTGTTTATTTATTTATTTATTTATTTATTTATTCAACTTTGCTTAACAAATTAAAATACTTGTATACATAAAATCTTTATTATTAGGCAGGGAGACCACTACGGCCTAGCCAATTACAGTGGATCCCTCGTAAAATCTGTGTCCAACTAAAGTAAAATTGTAAAAAAATATTCTTGGCATTCTCAAACTGATTGTCTTGAAATAATTTATGAATGTCAAAACCATGTGACATACTTCTTGCATAATTCCAATGTAGCTTTTTCATAATACAACACTCGATGTTAACTTAAAGAAGCACCACAACCAAATTACCTTCACCCAAAATGCACTGCAGACTAATATTATACATATTATAACCAACAACTCTGACTCAGTGTCAATTTGGGGCTGGTGATTTTGATGAACTCTCATTTAAGGGCTTCCTTGTGCAACAGACTGTAGAAATCAATTGACACTAAATGTGCGTGTAAGTTAATATAATAATAATTATTATTTTCCAATGCAATCAAATTTAATTAATATATTCCATTTTAAATTTTATAAGCGGTCAACAGCCCGTAATTTGATTTTTGTTTACTTGCCTAGGCACAGTCACGGCTGTACTACTGGAATGTGCTTTCAAAAAGGCTTTAAAAAGGTCATTTCAAAATTATCAACTACAAACTAATTATAGATGTAGTAAAGCGGCCTTCACACGGCAAGCTTAAGTTGGCAAACTCGTGTTGGAAAACTTCAAAAAGTTGACAAACTCTTTCCCTCACACGTCAAACTCGTGTCAAATAACAAACACAGTAATTTGCAACATGACCGCTTTTTTAGTGCAATCGCACTCACCTACAACAGTGAAACAGAGGAAAAGAAGAGAAGAAACAGAAAGCGGTGGAGAAATGGAAAGGTTTGGACGAAACCAAGTTTGTCCGCGCGCTCCTCCGTTTTATTTTGTTTGCTTTTAGTATCTTTGTAGGCTATAGATGAAACGTCCCGTACAGCCGGACAACTGTGAACCACTTTGATATTAAATTTAAAAAGTGTTGACTTGCCTCCCCCATTTTGTGAAGTGTGACGCAAATAAATCACCTGAGTAGAGCTCGTTTTGATTGGTTGGCAATTACCAACATATGTTGGCCAACCGTTCACTCGTCAGATACGAGTTTACCAACACGAAAACGTTGGCGAGAATAGAGGCGAGTTCTATTTGTCGCTAACAGTTTGCCAACTTGTTTGCCGACTGTTATTGTGCCGTTCACACACATCAACTTGAGTTTGCTAACACGAGTTTGCCAACTTTAGTTTGCCGTGTGAAGGTCGCTTAACTGTATGAAGGCAATGTATCCACGACTTCTTCATAGTTTCCTTTGATTTACTTTTCAGCAACATTCTAAACGAGTTTAGAAGAAACCTCTGCTTGTCTGCCCGTGAGCTGGACTGCAAAAGAGAACTTCAAGATTGGTAAAGATTACGCTTTACCACCCCAAACGGTGGCAAACTTTGTATGTTTACTACTGTGCAATCAAGTTCTATTGAGCTATAACGAAAAAGAATAATTAAAAGCCCTACGATTTTTTTATTTTCTGTTGTTATTCCATTTCTGATGTACTAATAACACCCTTGTCTGAAGACTATCCATGTATAATAAAATACCAGCTGCACTTTATCTCACCTCTTTTAACGAAGATATTTACCTGATTGCGTTTAAATTTCTCGTAAAGCTTGCTGAACGCTGCACACAGATAATGGATAGAGATGAAAGTCCACCATGTTGTCCATTAATTATAATTCTTTTTTCTTGTTTCGTCGCCTCGTAGTTCGTATTTTGATCGATGTTTCTCACAGCCCTGATTGGGTTGCTGGAAAGTCTATGGTAGCTTAGGAACATACAGCTTAGAAATGGGCTTAGCCGTTCTAATTGATAGCTGAAAAATCTGAGAAATTTGACTGATTTTGGTTTAAACATCGCACTTTCTGAGTGTCCTGTTTGTGTCTGAGGATCAAAAGTCGTAAGGAATAACGACGGAAAGCAGATAGAGACAACTCAAGCGAAAAGCGAACCATAACAATGTCCAACAAACTTTTTCTATTTCCATGGCTATTTTGTTTTAATAATGTTCACTTTGGGTTTAAATAGATCAATTTGCAAACCAAAATAATTCATCTTGACGACAAAATCAAAGCCGAAATTTCACGCAATATAACGTTCCCTTTTATTTGCCAGAGTCAAAATGCAAGCGAGCTGCGGATTGCTTAAGGTGATCTAAAGTGTCACAAAATTGAAGCCCTGCAAAACGAGGGAAGTTTCATTTTAGTTCAAGTTGGAGACTTCCGGGCAGTAATTTTGACAACCATCGACTATTTCGCCCTCTAGATATTTTGATTTGCAAATTCATTTATTTAAACATCCATTGCAATTTACATTTCAAATTAAAGTGAACGTCATCAGAACAATATAGTCTAGATTGAATAAAACACCTTTGAAATTAGTATTCGTCGCTGTTGTCATTGAAGGCTCCCGCGTTCATTTCCAGTCTATTTGCTATTCTTCAACATCCTCTGAACGGTTATAGCCTCATATATCTGTGGACAAAAGCAGGACGGTAACCGAAATCGACGAAAGCAGTTATTCCGACACAAGTGTGTTTAAACCATGTTATACGCAGTCGCCATTGTTTTCATCGTCATCTTCGCTCTCGAGACAGCCTTCATCATCATTGGGAACGTGTTTACTATTTTTGTTTTCAAAACTCAATCTGGACTCCATCTGAAACGAACTTCCCTTCTTCTGATCAACCTGGCCGTAGCTGATCTACTCGTAGGAGTAGGAGAAGTTGTCGTCCTAGTGATTTACAGAATTCCGGGAACTGATGTCAGATCTTTGACTGTTTGGGGTTCAGTTGAAGCCTTTGGTTTGTGCTTGTCGGTGATGTTTCTCGCTCTTATTTCGCTGGAACGTGTTTACGCCGTGTTTTGGCCACTGCGTCATCGCGTAACAAGCGCTCGAGCTTACATTTTCAGCATCGTTATCGTTTGGGTAATCGGGTTATGCACCACAGGACTGTCTTTGTTAGTATATCACGCAGATGTGGATGCCGTTTATGCCTTGGCTACTGCTACTTTCCTCCCTTTTATTTCACTCGTCATTATCTGTGCAAGTTACTTATCTATTCGTTCGCGACTGTACGCTACAAAACCTGACTTACAGGACAGCCAAAGAAGATCAACACGAGAACAGAATTTGCGTCTTTCTAAGACATTTTACATAGTAGTCGCGGTGTCGCTTATCTTTTGGCTTCCTGGTTTCGTGGTGTACACCATCAACGTATTCTGTTTGCAGTGTTATTCTCTGATGTTGGTGTGGTTTGGTAATGTACTACACTTAGCAAATTCAATGGTGAATCCATTCGTGTACAGCTTTAGGATGAAAATATTTAAAGATGCCTTGAAAAAGTGCGTTGATTAAAAACCTGTTTCCCTCCGAGTGCAAAACGCAGCCCAAGAATTTACCACGCAGTTATACAACTTGCAACGACCGTACAGAACTTTATGATATGGCTAGCTCAGTGAGCGGCAAGATAAACCAAATCGCGCGCTGTGATTGGTTACCCGAGTGGGCAAGATGGAGCTATCTTGCCTGCTCGGGACTACCCGCTGTATCCCGCAAGAAAAGTTTCCACGAAAACCATATAATAAATCCTTTATTGACCAAGCTTGTTCGGTCAAGATGGCCGGATATTGGCCTCGTTCTTTTTTTTTGCGAGCCTATGTTCGTCTCGGTCCATAAACACTCAAGAAATGAACCTGGCCAATATCCAGCCATCTTTGACCTCACGCTCAGTCAATATAAACCCATATGAATTGTATGCACTCTTTTTTTTATAAGAATGTTGCTTTTCCGGCCCAGGCTGAATATTCTTATTTTTCTGCCGATTTTAGGCTGAAAATATTCCTGTATTATTCTTAAATTATTTTCTTAAATTATTTAATTGTTTCGCGCTTCATCGCGTCATTCTTATGCTAATTCATGCTTAATGAGGTGTGAATATTAATGATGTCCGGCCATTCTGCGCCATGAGCTTAGGACATTTCCGTTTTAGAATTTATTGGGGTATCAATTCCAAGTGTTTGGTATCTAGATCTGAATCGCGTTGTCAAGTGTCGTCGAGTGCAGGTTTTTTCGTTTTGTTGGCTAGTTTCGCCGTTCAAAGCCGGAAAGGAATGATTTTATACGGTTAAGTTAAAAACATAAAATCGTATTGTATTTACAGATGTTTCAACACAGAATTATATCTACCCTTTTCAAAATCTCAGCCTCGGCTTTATTCTTAAAATATTCTTAAAATTTGGCAAATTTCAGCCTCGATATTCTTATAAAATATATTCTTATAAAAGAAAAGAGTGTATTTTGGCTGTTTTGCTAGAAATATTCCTTTGTATAATTTGTATAATTCGCTGTCCATTATCTTTATTGAAATCTCGTTATCCAAACTTGACCTAATTAAAAAGCTTCTAAACTTAACTGAATGAACAGCTGATACGTTTTAATTCTGTGCTCCGTTAGGCTGAGCCCTTTTAACAGAAAATCAGTCATAAAAGAGATAAAGATTAGTGCAAAAACTTCGAGTAACTCGGGAATCTTATAATTCTGCTGATTATGACCTTTGCAATGGATGTTTTTACCTCTTAACTGATTTTTCTTTTTATCATCTAGGCAAGTTAGAGGTTCATAAAATTTCGCTGAAGCTTTTGTTTCATGTTTAAATAAGTTTCCGCTCCCTCTCGTGTCCCGGAGCTCCGAGAATGTTTTTTATACATGAGCGGAATTGAATTTCCTGAGCTACTGAAGTACGGCAGATGTACATTTAATGATATTGTTATTTCGTCTACTAGATTACAGGATATTGAGAATGTAAATTCACGATTATAATAAGTTTTTAAGCTAGTGGAAATAAATAATCCTGACCCGGACAAAAGGTAAAGGTAAAGTCTGCATTCGAGCCAAGTGGCCCATCAGGCCGGAGCTTATCCCGGTTTCTGTAGCATGAAGCAACTGGGAGTATTTCTGGATGGGACGCTAGTCTGTCACACCTGGATGGAGAGGGGCACCGTGAGAGTTAAGTGTCTTGGCCAAGAACACAACACAGTGTCCCCGGCCAGGGCTCGAACCCGGAACGCTCGCTCCGGAGTAGGGCGCACTAACCATGAGGCCACCGCGCCTCCGGACAAAAGAAATCAAATAATAGTTCTCATGGGGGCAAAACAAATTTTGATTCCAGCGATGATAGTTACTGACCTCTGCGCTGCAATGGCAGTGCGACTATTTGTGCCCGGCGTCTAATCGAAGCGAGGAAGTAATAAAATCAGTCCGGAGCCTGCATTATCGAGTTATTTTGCACTCGGGAAGTTTGGAGAGCACCAAAAAAGATACTTGGGGCGCTGCCGAGAGCAATTCCCCATGATGTACCGTGAAAATCATGAATCGATATTCTTTTGTAACATTGCAGTAATGATTCTCGTAAGAAGGCACAAATCAGTAGGCCGGATCCAGAAAATGCCGTTGGACTTCGAAGCGATAGTCTTTTAATCAAATTAAAATTCTTATGACTCGTTGGCTGATTACAGTTTAAGCGCGAGATTTGAATTGTTATCAGCCGCATTTTCGATTGCTTTGACACCATCTTGCTGCTTGCCATGTTAAAAACTACCGCTAAACGAAAGAACGAGAGTTTACGAAGTGGGGAAGTTTATTTTGTCCAGCTTCGATCAACAACAATAACGCTAAGCGCGACGCGACACTCCGTGATTAGTAGTTCTCATTGTTTTCCATCAGTCATCCGTCAACAGGCTCATGTCGGTAATTCTCGCCTTTCAAACAGAAACACGAATTCTCCGGCACAATTTACAGTAAAGACAGTAAAGCTATATCATCTTATCGGCGTGGAGGTTCTTCTAGAAACCGCCTCAAAATAAAAGTTCTCCTTGAAATAGTTCGTGTTCCAAAGGTGTTCGTGATGTCCAAAGAGCCGTTTCCAACAGACTCGTAGTTTTTGACAGTAA
>JAHPZR010025906.1:17500-20000 GCA_019787425.1 Platygyra sinensis
CTGAAAAGAACTTCGCTTCTTCTGATTAACCTGGCCGCCGCCGATTTACTTGTGGGGGTAGGAGAAGTTGTAGTTCTGATCACCCACAAATTTCGGGAACTGGAATCGGATTGCTAAAGCTTTCTTTTATTTTTCAAGCTTTTGGGTCGTGTACTTCGTTGATGTTTCTCGCTCTTATTTCGCTGGAACGCGTTTACGCCGTGTTTTGGCCACTGCGTCATCGCGTAACAAGCGCTCGAGCTTACATTTTCAGTATCGTTATCGTCTGGGTAGCTGGGTTATGCAACGGTGGGCTAAATATGTTAACAGTATATGAATCACAGATAGACAGTATTTATGCCATAGCCGCCGCCGATTTACTACTTTTCTTCAGCTTGGCTATCATCTGTGCAAGTTACCTATCGATCCGTTCTCGACTGAATGCCACAAAACCTGAATTACAAGCCAGCTCCCACAGAAGATCAAGGCGAGGAACAGAATTTGCGACTTTCAAAGACATTTTACATAGTGGTCGCAGTGTCGCTTATCTTTTGGTTGCCTGGTTTCGTGGTGTACACTATCAGCGCATTCTGCTGGAAGTGCTTTTCTTCAACCTTGCTGTGGTTTGTTAATGCTCTACACTTAGCAAATTCAATGGTTAATCCATTCGTATACAGCTTTAGGATGAAAACATTTCAAGACTCTTTGAAAAAGTGCTGGAAGAAGCGTCAACATGACATCGATTTAAGAGCTCTCCCTGTGAACAGGCAACGCTAGATCACCGTGGTCACGATTAACAACGAATCCTCAAAGCTGTTCTTTCTCGCACGACTTTCTCACCCAGTGTATTGTACAGATTGTTTTAGACAGTTACAAGACAGCAAGACAGCGGTAAATTTTAACATGCAGTCCGTTCTCCTTTATGTAATTGCTTTTGGCGGGAGCCAGTTCATTAAGATTTTGTTCACTCCAAAATGATGCAATGGAAAGGCTTCCTTATTAAAGTCAAAGCTTTCCACCGCTGACATTGGCATTCAATGCTGGCTGTAACTCTTGAATAAACAAGGACTCCTTAACTTTACAGTGGTAGTCAGTCTTGCTGGACGCCAAAAATGTCAAAATGGTCCCATTTGATGTTGTGACCAGTTGTTTTAACGTTGTCAGCAATTCCAGAAGAGTGATCAAGTTTCTTATCCGCACGCTAACCTATCGATGCTTCCGTATTTGCTCCACCGCTTCATTGTTGCAATCCGCTGTCGAGGATCTCAAATGGCTTTGGCTACAAAATGGCTACCCTCAGGACATCATCACTTTTAATATCAAAGATGCCCTGTACAAGAACTCCTCTTTTCGTTTTATCATTATTACTCTGCCTTTGCCGCTCAGTTTATCTAATATTTAGCTCATCTGTAGTTATTTAGTATGGAAAGCCCACGACGCATAAGCCTCATGGTTTCTTTGGGCTTTCCTGCCATTTTTTTTAGCGTATATATGTAAACTTATATTGTATCATATCAAGGTGGCGAACAAAAGCCAAATGAACCCGTTGCAGCAGTCCCCAAAAAGATGTTATTATTTTATTACCTTGTGTAGGTCTTCATAGCTATCGTCATATTACTACCACTGTAAAGTTAAGGAGACCTTGTTTGTTCAAGAGCTACAGCCAGCATTGAGTGCCAATGACAGTAGTGCACGACTATTAACTAAAAGTTTCAATGCTTTCGTTTAAATTTCTCGTTGAGCTTGCTGAATGGCCAGGTTATGATTCTGCGGAACACAGATGATAGCGAGATATGACTTTATTTAAGTCTACCATATTCATTCATTAATTACCCCCTTTGAGGGAAGGGAGCCAGTATACGTCTAGCCAGAGACAAAAACCGATGTCTTATGATCACTTCGTGACTTACTACGAACAAGGCCACATGACTAAGGGCTTTATAGACAGACTTCTTTTAGATTAAAAACCGCCCTCTGGTAATACGAACAACTGACGATCATTCCCCTAGGGTGTCTTCTTGAACTGAAATCGAAATTCATCGTATGAAAAAGACTGGTTCATGGACAAAGACTTTTAAATGACAAAAGCAAGATATTACAAACTTGCCTCAATAATAAAATGATTATCAAGAAGCTGGTTTCAGCTTTGGCGATTTATAGATGAACAACAGTTCAGTTTTCGCTGATATTTTGTTTTTTTTTTGGTCAAAATGGCATACTATAAAACTTAGCGAAAGGTGGAAATAGACCGACAATAAGGAAGTCGAAATTATTCACTCATATCTTTCATCACTTTATATTCCATTTACTCATCGCAGTGAGTTATTTTTATAACGGTTCATTGGCCGGCAACGCAACATCTGAATAGAGCTGTTTTAGCAGATAAGATCTTTAAAAACTGTTGATTCAACGAACCTAGAAACAAGTAAGATAAAGTAAAAACACAAAAAGGACAGTTTTGGTGTTATTTAATATGCCTAACATGATCCATTTTTTCTTTAAAATAAGCGATTAGGTTTTC